>NMRB01003604.1:9750-52350 GCA_002633025.1 Notospermus geniculatus | reverse complement strand
CATGGGTTCTGCAAAAACCCCCCCCCCCCCCCCAGTGATAATACATGACGTGTACATGTACACAAACGTTCATATTTGCTTGACGTCATAAAAATATGTAAATAGGTCAGAACACCACAAGAAAGGGCAGCAGGGTTGCATGGTCCCTGCTATGGGCCTACAGAAACAGGCATGAAGTGTTGTCACTTTTGTGTGTTTTTTTCAAGATTTCCACACTTCCGTACCTTCCATGTTTACTTATTGCACTACAAATAAATTTCATGTTTGATATACTAAGACGCCCGTCACGATGCGAAAAAATTGATATTACTTTAATGATTAAGAACGTCTTAGGAAAAGACGAAAAGTACCGAAAGACGAGTGCATTTACCTATGTAACTTTCGCGTCAACCTCGTTCCCTCAAGTACCGAAAAACGAGTGCATTTACCGATGTAACTTTCGCGTCAACCTCGTTCCCTCCGTCTTCCAGCGTTTCAACCACCAGTTACACGCTAAGTACCCCACCTACCACACGACCCTGAGACTAGGGAAGAACCTTAAGGACAGGTGCACACGAAATGACCCGGATAGGGATGCTCTACAGATCATGATTGATGAACTTAAGAAAAGATGGACGCAGCTACGAAATGTAGCTTCACAGAGGTTTGTTTGATGTTTTAATGATGTTCAGTTTTTTTTTGGGGGGGGGCGTCTTTTTAACGTACAGCAGGAGGAAACTGGAGGACCTGGGAAACCTGCCCTGTCACCCTCTCAATTGCATGAAGAATTGATCAGCCTGGGAGTGGAACTCAGAACCTCAGCAATGGTAGGCGCGGATGTTTGCACTACGCCACTCTGGCACCTAAAATAAGTTGTCTTTAATTTTTTTCAGGCAAAACCACCTGGACGGTATGCTGCTGTCCTCTGGCCAGTATGCCGACGCCCTGCAGTCCATGACCGACTGGTTGAGCCGCATCGAGGATGACCTCAAAGAATCAGCGCCATTACTGGGCGACCTTGACACCATTGAGATCTTGCACGAACAACACAAGGTATGACCTTGACCTCGACCTTGACCGATGACAGAAACGACCGTTGTTTTCATGGTTGTGTTACCCGTAGAAAGTCAATGCAGGAAAACTCCCAGAAGGAGCAACCGCTTTAGGCAAGGGGTCAGCATCACGTGCAGCTTTTGGTAACAAATGGACCAGAGTTAGTAGGCCATGTTCGACTGCCGTGCTTTCATGCCGCGACCTGAAATATTGTGTTATTTGCAGACATTCATGCAAGAACTCAAAGACTATGAAAAATCCGTCAGGCAGATGTTGAAACCGTCCGATCCTGATGAAAAACTGAAGGATAAAGCAAAACAACTTGATGCCAAGTGGAAACGGGTGTTAGAGTTGAGCGACGAGAAGAAGGAGAGACTACAAGATGCTATCAAATTGGTAAGTCAATGTCGTACATGCTTTGAGCAAGACTACAAGTGATGACGTCATATGCATCAATGAGGTGATCTCTTACGAATGTTTACAAATTCAAGCACGCGGTACAATCACAAACACTTTTCCTTTCTTTACAGGCCGAGAAATTCCATGAAAACGTTCAAAAGATGCTTGACTGGTTACCCAATGCCCAGGCTGAGCTGAAGTTCCGTCCACTGCCCGAGGAAGAGGGCGATATTGTGTCCCTCATTGATAAACATGACGTAAGTCCCTTTTCTAAATCACCTCCTTTAAGGCTCCGATCCTACCCCTCTTTAAGAACGGTGTCGGTGTTTTGGCTAAGAGCTCATAGGCCAAGCTTGTCAAAATTTGCATATTGTCCTGTTTCAGCCAATCAGGATCCAGCAGTTTCACTCACGAGTCACGTGTACTTCTGTTCTCCAATAGTTTATCGGCAGAGCTAGTCATCATTTGCATAGTGTCCTATCTCGACCAATGAGATTACAGCAGTTGGCAATTACACATGACGTCATTTGCATTGCGCCCTATATCGACCAATCAGATTACAGCAATTGTCAAACACGTGTATTGCTTGCTTGGTGTTCTCCAAATTATATTTCAGGACTACTCAGCAGAGCTTCGTTCGACGAAGTTTGTCTTCTTCCAAACTTTTTTCATGTCCTGACGGTCTGACTGGTTTGTTTCAGAAATTCCAAGCAGACGTCCGTCACATGGAGCCGATAGTATCAGGAGTAGAAACAATGGGGAAGGACATCCTACGTAACTGCCATCCGAGTGCAAAGAAATTCGTCAAGTATTACGTAACTGTGATAAAAACCCGATGGGACCAAGTAAGTCAAAGAGCATTTTCTAGACCAAATCCTCAGCCCTGATGTGAAGTCAAAATAGCGCACCCTTGAGTTTTCCTTCTTAGCCGGCTGCGGCCCAGAAATTTACGCAGGACGTTTTCTACTGATTTTCTAGGTCTCTAGCCGAACGCAAAATCGTCACCAACGGCTGCACGATGCCTTGAACAGTCTGAAAGGCAACGCCGCCATGACAGAAGAACTCCTCGAATGGTTGTCTGCAGCCCATAATGATCTGCACCAGAAGGACAAGGAACCACTTCCGGATGATCTCCCGACCACAGAAAAGTTGCTTAAAGAACATTCCGTGAGTAAAAAACATGGTCTGCAGATCGCCAGGTTATTTCTGAGTATCGACGTCTTCATTCTCACCGGGTCGTTTTTTCGTCTAGGGGCGAGGTTTTTATTTTTGATGCTTCTTTTTCCAGGAATTCCACGAACGTTTATCAGAGAAAGGCAACTCAATCGAGAAAACATCCCGAATACCGACGAGGACGACCAAACCAAGGCGATCTCGCGCGACTTCAAGCGAGAGCGACTCAGACAAAAAGAAGCCACATGCGGCAGCATATCAACATCGGGTGCAAATGCTGCACAATAGGTGGCGCAGCGTTTGGAGAGATTCGGTTGAACGGAAACGGAAGTTACAGGAGTTGGCGGCGCATCAAGCAGAGGTAGGCCTACGTTCTGAAAATACCTTCTCTGATGCTCCTGTGGCCTGTCGGGCTGGCGGAGACGACCACGGGGTTGGGCGGTGATGACAGGAAGGCCTTAACACAAATTATGTTAAACAATATTACATTATCATAAATTATGCTAAGCAGCAACATTAAATTAACATAAATTATGCTAACCAGCATCTGTGAAATTATGTTTTCAGTTGGAAAGTTTCAAAGATTTTAAATTTGATAACTGGAGGACGAAATATCTGGACTGGATCCATGAAAAAAAGTACAGACTGACGGATGTGTTCAGACGGAAAGCTGGCGCAAAGACAGGGACTCTGACACGGGACCAATTTATAGAAGCAATTGAGTCGTCAAGTAAGTTCTCTCATAAAGAATATGATGATTTATTTGACCAACACAACACAAATATTTACAAGGCATTTTTGTACAATGGTCAGGGCACAAACAAAGGTCCTAAAATATCACATAGCAATGCAGAACAGCCACCAATCTGAAACACTCCCGAGCCAAAACTCGTGAAATCACGCGGGAACTTAATTGAACAGCCTCGAATATGGTTGTGCTCTCAGATGCACAATACAAGTAGGCCTACAAAATTTTGTGGCTGTGCCACTTTTCAAAGAACGCTGTGTCAAATACGGCAGAGCGTTATAAATGTATGTCTATGTGCACCAAGCTTAAGATGAAGTGATTTAAAACATAAAAATACATGTATTTAAATAAATATTCTTGTTTTTCTTGTCTTCCTCAGCCTTCAAAACCAAAACAAACCGGACTGAGCTGAACGCCGTCTTCAAGGTTTTTGACCGAGATGGCAGCGGTGAAATAGATTATAAGGAATTCATGGAGGCTCTGAAACCAGACAAGGTAAGACAATAATTGATGACTGCTGAATATCACTTACTTCTTCTGATATCCAACATAAAGCAAAAAGTGCCTGAGGAAGACCCCGGTTGGGGTCGAAAATTTGCGCGTGTTGGAGACTTACTTCTTCTGAGGGTAACGAATGGGGAACGACCACGTTGGATTGTCCTAACTCTATGTTTTGTCTTTATTCTTCAGCGTAAACCTAAGAAGCAAACGGAAGCCGAGATGATACAGGATGAAATAGAACGTGAGGTGTCGAAATGTAACTGTGAGTCACAACTGAAGGTGGAGAAAGTGGGTGATGGAAAATATAGGGTAGGTTCCACCGGTTTTCTCCTGCGATTCAATAAAATTAATCCAGAACAAATTCTGTCGATGTCCTGGCCAACCTGACGACATATTTCATTGCAATCTTCCATCTTTTTTAGTTCGGCGACAACAGGAAGCTAGTCCTAGTCCGGTTCTTGAACAGCTGTGTGATGGTCCGTGTTGGTGGAGGATGGGAGAGACTGGAGAAGTTCTTGGAGTCGCACGATCCATGCAGAGGTAGCGAAGACACTCCCCACGCGTCTTAAACTCGCAGTGCTACGGGAGCATTAGATGGTCAAAAAAAAAATACAAGATTAGGAATTAGAGGACGAAAAAGCGGTAGCAAAAACTCCGCTTTCACCTCTGAAAACAATTACTGCGCCGTAAACCACAGTGACCGTGAGGCGGTTGCTGATTGGCTACGCAGTCACACAGGGCAGAGAACGCTCCTTTAATTCGCTTGGCGCGGCATGTAGCCTGGTCACATGACTTAACATGGCGGCATCTGTAGTATTTTCATTGTTAGCAAGAATCTAATGTTTATTTTTGTCATTAACCCATTCGTCATTCATCTCATACTCATAAACTCATAACCATTTTCTCATCTGTAGGTAAACTCACGCGAGGTACGTTCATTTCATGACAGCTCATATCGATGTTAGACCGCAATAACAAAACATGCTTCCGCTAACATTCATTTCAACATAAAGTAAAGCAAAGTGTTAAATGGCGGGAAAACGGACGAGTCGCATGAAATAGGGTCTGACAGGAATCGACGCGTGTGGTCCAATACAACGTCGGTTTTACGTCAACATGGCCGCCATTTACCACTATTTTACTTGGTGTTCATCTCATTTTCTTCGTTTTTCTTTCCGTAATGTTGTCCGTTAATTTTCCCCACAAATAAAAACGCACAATAATTGAAATTTCCTATTGTCTCTATGTCGTCGAATTCCATTATTTATCGTTGATTTCAAGAAATTTTATGTTATCCACACTTTTTAATGACAAAAACTCTCTTGTTTGAAAGGAATCCTCCTAAATTTGCACATACTAACTCACACACGATGGTGAGGCGATATTATGCTAAAATCCTCGGAAATTCGGCCACAGTCTAACGTCACTTGCTGTATTCCCCGGGCTGTATTCATCGTTTTCATACGGTCGCCATCTTGTATCCGGATCTCATCATGCAACAACCAATCAGTGCTACTCATTCGCTACTTGGCTTTTGCGCATGTGTGGAATGTGCTGTCCAGACAACATGGCGAACGATCGTGAAAAGGATGATTATGATAATGAGGACTACAGTTTCAAACAAAAGTTCTTCAAAGCACCCTCTAAATTTACATTTTCTCTATGTGACTAACAGGTTTTTGTGGTGTTTGTGTGTTTATGAAAGAACGTGGACGAGCATTTTTCACTGAATGTCAGGAAGCGACACCTGCTTTGGATAGCGACGTGATCATCCGAGACTGTGAAGAGGTGGCCACAGTGCACTTCTCTCCCTGCAACTCAACAAGTCGGGCGTGTCCAATAGACCAATAGATACTGAATATGGTGTAGGCCTACCACAAGCATTAAATGGTGTGCATGATAATGGCACTCATCTGGTGCGTGGCAAGAGTAGCGGGTTTATCGTTCAAATAGCTTGCCACTGAGTTGGCGCCAACTCTACACTCAGCGGCGACTTCACTTGACGGCATGGGTGACCAGTTTCTCCAGGTTCTTTTTAGGGAGGTTCAGAACGAAAACAGCATGAAGTCAGCATCATTCTCGGAAAAAGACCCAGATAAATGACTTCATTCGTGGCCCAATGGCGTCGTCAGACGCGATCAGAACTTGCCATCGTGAATTACAAATAGTTTGATGGCCAACAAATTTTCTCCTTTACGTTGTCGTCAAAACGGAGAATCTTAACCTCCCTATTGAATACAAACCATGGCGGATATTTCAGTAATGATACAATGTAGTTTATTTCTCTTCAGGTAAAGGACGTACCAGTTCCGAACTTCGAGAGAAGTTCCTCCTTCCCCAAGGTGCCTCTCAAACCCGCGCTGCCTTCACATCAAAACGAGGCCAGCCGTCGTCTGCTTCAAGTTCAAGGTCATCCTCACGCGTGTCATCGCCGTGTCAAAGTCCAGCGCCCAGCAGGAAGGGGCCTGTGAGAAGGTCGACGACAACAACCACGCCCTCGCCATCAGGTACGTCATGGGCCTTGTGAGATTCGTAGAAAACACAACAGCGTGGTCCACGCTGCCGTTATTTCGGCTAATTAAGGCTGTGCCGATTATGGCTGGGCGTTTTTCCTCTGTGTTCGCCTCGCTTTAGGTTTACGCTTCTCTTGTGTCTCGTCATGTCCTTGTCTACGGTGGCGGGAAACTTGTCAGTCAGCCACCGATACGAACAAACCACTGGTGTGGATATGCGGCTACCGGGATGGTGGCTGGCGTTTGAGTGAAAGTTGAGGCTGGTTGTTGAAAGTGTTTGCAATGTATATAATTGTTTAGGTTCTCTAATTAACTGCTTGTTTCTGGAACTAAACATGTTTTTGGCCATGATCGACCATCAGAAGACGACATCGAGTTGCCCTTTGACCTCTAGCTTATGCAAATCTCTATGCAAGCCAAACCTCGATCCTTTGTAAAATTGAGTCGTTTTGAAACCTTCCAACAATGACCTTCAGAACAATCCTCCAACCTCGTCACCAGGGCGCAGCAGTACATGGAAAATTTGTTATGATCACGTGATCACCTATCACCCAATCAAATCACAAATCGTGGTCTATTAATCCTCTGTTTCACCTCAACAGGTCACAAACACGGACTTAGACATTAGCCATGCATGTATATAGTAAGTGTGGCATGCATTTTAACTCGATGCTACCATTGGCTTACGCTCGTTCGCACTAATGACGTCACAGTTACCTTTATTTGCATAAACAGCGCCATCTGTTCTGCACCAAATGCTGCACATTCCCTGTCATCATCTCCTTCCTCCCTTCATACACATGTAGTCCCACGGCCCAGTCGTCGTTGTGAGTGTCGTGGGTTTATTGTGATACTTTGTTTCAGATATTGTCATGTTTTTGATGAGGTTAAATGGAGACTATATTCATTGTGTAAAATTTTGAATTTTTGAAATATCGTTAATACATTCAAATTCATAGTTGATATCTGCAACATGTCATATTTTTTTTACATCAGCAAACTCATCATTTTAAGTATTTTAATTGCATCCCAAGGGGACCATTGCACAGCACATGTGATGTCATATGTGCCCAATGCATATTTATGAAAGTAGGCCTACAACCAATAGGCCTAGGCAGTCACAGTATTAGCTCATTCACTACGAAGGTCGTCAGCCTATAGAGGAATCCCACTGACGATTGTGACGTCACTGCCGCGACGAGATGCCGCCATGTTGGACGTCACGTCCAACGCATTCGTAGCTTGAGATGACGTCCAACATGGCTGACGTGCGAATTATGACGTCAATGATGACGTCACGTGAAGTTCCTCTATTGACAATAGTGACATCACAACTCATGGCAATAGTCTACATGGATTGATAAAAATTCAAAAGTTTACAATGAGTGGAGTCTCCCTTTAATAAAAAAATCACCTCTCAGAATGAGTACCAGCTCGGCCAGTAATTTTCTCAGCTACAATAGACGATATCAGTCCAAAAGAGTGCAGCACCTGATGGTAACTACAGCGTCACGACGTCCCGTACTCATTCCATGACATCTTGACGTGAGACGACGTCAATTGAATTTATTAATCATTTACCCTCAGGGGGCATTACATACAATTTGAGTTGATCGCTGAAACAAGTGGAGGTTTTTCGAGTGACGTCACCGCGTTCAGAATGGGGGACGGGACGTCGTGACGCTGTAGGCCTAGCAAGTTACCGTCAGGTGCTGCGCTCTATTGGAGTGATAGTCTATTGCATAATCAGTGACGATAAATTGGACACTTCTGGAACTTGTTCTGAGAGGTGAAAAAAAGATGGTCTGTCATCTGTTTCGGGCAAGTCCAAGTTTGTAAATATCGTTCGATCTCATCAGCTCATATACGACCTAAAATGAATCCCTCCTGTCTTCACTCTCATCGTCATCTTCGGCGCATGATTCGGAACAGCATGGGGAAATATACTGTAGAATGTTAAGCCTAAAGTTGCTCCTCCACGTCGTCAGCATCAGCATCTGATCGCTGTTGTATCATCATAACAATCCACAATCTCTTTACCTTTAAACGCATGACCCCTTCCCACTTGCATGAAGCCCTCTTTAGACCCTCGTAGTTTGAAGGGACAAGGTATTCCCTCCCTACCCTGCGCTAAACTCTATTGATAATGTTGTTAACATACCACTTTTTAAATCAACCTCGCCCCATGTAGAGTGACTCTCGTTCCGAGGTATGATCATCGTGTGCGTGGTATATAGTCATACATTCTCCAACATGGAGGCGAAACCAAAACATGATGCAATCACCGCCGATGGCGCCGGCTGGCGACAAAAAGTGGCAATAGGGAGTTTTCGCAAAGCCCCCGAAACGCCAACGCGAACGTCTATCCTTTTGTTCGGTGCTCTCTTCGTGGCATCGAACAATGGGTTTGGCGTTCGCGTTGGCGTTTCGGGGGCTTTGCGAAAACTCCCTAATATCGTGGCCCTCCCCCGAAATCTGAATAACACAGAAGCTGTATTGTGATTGGCTAAGCGTTTCACACCACGTGACAAAGCGAGAGCGTAATGCTTGTGATGTGTAGCTCATACATTGTTGTAAATCTTGGAGAACGGAGCAGGTTATCAGCCAGGTGGCACTCTTTCTGGGGTAACAAAGAAAACCAACCGGGAACGAATTTTTAAATCATATCCTTCAAATCCACTCATTAAACAGACGAAATTTAATTTTTTTCTTTTCCCATTTTTCAGCCCCTCCACGATCCCCGGGCGTCCCTACCAACACCCAATCGCGCATGCTCAAGAAATCTATCTCTGAAGGCATCCCCAAACCGCCATCTTTGAAAATGCCCTCAAGACGAATGACGTCATCACGCGAATCACTTACGTCGCTTACTAGTACATCACCGAAAACTCCGACGGGAAGTAGTGCATTTGCCAATGGAAGTTCAAGAAGGCGGAATTACTCCATGAACTCTGAAGCTTCTGATGATGTTTTTGATAGTCGGTCACGACAGAGCTCAGATTCTCAGTATTAAGCAAGATTTTGCGGTTGGGCACCGACCGTAATTCAGGCTTTGTCTACAACAGGGACTGGGACTTGCACTTGGAAATGGCATCAAATCTTCTGTATTTTGGTTTGCCTTGATTCTGACGTCACAAGTGTGATGTCATTCCTTGAATATTTTTGTACGTCACCCGTTGTAAATAGTATTTCTTCAGTTTTTGATAACTTTTTTGGGAGAGGTGCTGCACTCTTTAACGTAAGGTTGATACCATGTTGTGGCCGAAGTTGGGCCATTGATCGGTATGTAGGCCTAACCAGCAGGGTAATGCTATTGAAATATTACACTGGTTTTCTTTACTCTTACAAAGATTTGTTCAAGAGCTTTTGGAAACAATCGTATGTTTCCGAGACGATCATTTTTGCATTTTTTGACCAGCGGTATTAATTTTCTGCACAACTGTGTGCCCGAATAGGCTGGGTGTATTCGCCCACTAGGCCTATGATGCACCCAGAATCATTGTGTTAGGCGTGCCTTCAATGTTCAGTCGGGAACATGCAGGCCTACAACACCACGGACATCCAGTATCGAATGGTACTTTTCACATATTTGCATAAATGAGACATGGGCGTGGCTTTACTGCACTCCTAAATTAACAGTTTGGGCTATTTTCACCCATTCCGATGTAGGACAAAATGGCAATCATCATGAACACCACCTGATGTTTTTTTCAGCGTAAGGCTGGTGCCTCCCTCACCCGCCTTACCCTGGTAAAAAAACGACTTTACCCGGGTGAAGAACGTCACTCGAATAAAGAACGACTTTACCCGGGTAAAGGAGGACTTGCCTTTAAAACGCCGGATGATGCATCTGTATAAAGTTTTGTAACGTTCGTATATGTATCTCATTTGCATTTTTCATCGTGGTCACGTGCTGTTCACGTGTCACGTCGGTAATTACATTCCATAATTAATTCTAGTCGTTACCATGGCAACCGGTCACGTGATTGTAACATATCGAATTAATTCTTAATGGAATTTAGTATTTATATGCTTGCATAAAATTGTACTGGATAGAGTTGGGGTCGAAGAAGGTATATTCGACGGGTTAGGTGTTAGCGATTTGGAATATTTTTTCTTTCAAGATCCCGTGAGGCCGTTTTGACGTAGTAAACTGTGTTATTTGGTCTGTTGGCGAACAGTGCGGCCATGACTACTAAAGACCTACGTAATATATAGACCTGTAACCGTGCAGTTTCTGTGATAAGACCATATTAATCTACTTAAAACGATAACCACCCATTATTTACGACGTCTCAACGTTCACGAATTAATTAAAGGTCGACATTGTTAGTCTGTAACGAAGGCCAACAGTTTCAAACCAAGCAACACTGTTGTAAAGTGAATACAGTTGAAAAAGGCCTGTTAGCATTGATGGCAGTATTTTGTCTTCGGTACTATGCAAATTTGAAATGTACGAAAGGTACGTTTCTGTTAAAGTTAGTGTGTAAAGTTTCTTATGTTTGTCCTCCAAACGTACATGTAAAATGTAGGTTCTCCACCTGTGATCAGCGGGAGTGTGCTTTATTGAAGGAATAGCTTTACTCTACACTGCAGTGTACTTGGTGGTACAAAATGGAGCTATTACATCAATTGATGCCTTCCTCCGACCACATGTGGAGTAACACGGGAATCACCCCGTTATGTTATTTTTTGTCATGTTTGTGACAAGCGGTCACAGGTGTCGAACAATACACCATTCACCTCTTCCATTTTGTTTTTCATACCTTGAAAGTGCCGACCAATTTTTTGAATAAAAATATCTACTTGTAATATCGTGCTGCTGAATACAATAAAATATAACTCGCTTTTCGCATACAGAATACATCTGTTGTTGATTTCTTTTTTAAGGTTTTATTTCACCTCGTATTCACCTCGTATTCTAAAACTTTAATACTACATGTAAGTATAAGTACATGTATATATCTGTTACAAGGAAACTGGAGGACCACTTGCTTCCCATTTTCGCCGTGCACCCCTGTATTTTAGGGTACGGCGCAGATACCTGCTGACGTACATTTCTCTCCTTCGTCTGTACAGCATTCATAATCTTCTGTGCAAGTCCCTCCTAAGCTCTGGCACCTGAAAAGAGGGGGAAAGCTCACGCCAATCATGCCGATCAAAACTACGAGTAGCAGTCACGGTCTGCCCTAAAGCTAGGCACAGACAGACAAATAAAGCTCAGTGGTATTAGACACAGCGCTAAATTGCCTCAAAAATTGTCTCAAAATCACCAAAATCTTCAAGATAATGAAAATTCCTTTCTTTTCAGGAAATTTGAAGTCGATCCCTCTGGCCGTTTGGTCAGATTCGTGAACAAAATGAAGACATGAATGAGTAACGAAAACCTCCTAAACGTGATCAAAAATCCAATCAAAATCACCAAAATCTTTAAGATAACGAAAATTCCTTTCTTTCCCCTTTAGATGTGACCACGATAAACATATTCAGGAAATTTGAAGTCGATCCCTTCGACCGTTTGGTCAGACTCGTGAACAGAATGAAGACAGAATGAGTCATACCGATGACGAAAACCTTCTAAACGGCTGCGGGATCACTCACAGCGACGCAGCGACGTTCTGGTCCCAGGCAATTCGCCTACGACCCAAGCAATAGGCTACGTCAACTAGAGTAGTGCACTGTGGGTGTGCGCGCGCCTTACTTTGCCACTGGAGGGTAGGATTCATCAAGAGTGGAGAGAAATAGACGACAGCTGAATTATCACTGTCCGAAGACTTGGTGGCAAAACAATTTTTTAGTTCGCAAGCTCTTCCAGGCGCCAGCCACCTGTTCTACCCGCCCACCATTCAAGCGATCCAAACTTACAAACAGACGCACGTTTACTCGAACTGATATTTCCAATTTATAGAAATCCTGCGAATATCACGTTTTGTGTTTCTGTCGATAAAAGTCCATTCAATTCAGGAACGTTCTTACAATGGAATATTCTATTTGAATTGATCTGTTGGACCTGCGTAAATAATCACCAATTTTAATTTGTTTTCCGTTCCAAACACAAACAAGTTTGATACAATCATAGGCCCGGTGAAACATCTGCCTACAATAAACTCAGACGGATGTGGCGACAACATGATAATACCCAGCACAGACCTGGCGCATCAATTTTTTTCAAGAATTTTAAAAATGTGCAGGAAAACGCTGTGCGATTTAAACAAGGACAGGTAACACCAATATCGCAAGCCACGTTTAGTTTTAGTTTTAGTTTTAGTTTTAGTTGTTCAGGCATGAGCGATGGATCCGTATCCGACTCCGCCACTTGCCCTTGCTCCTGTCACAGTCACGAATACGGCAGCGCCACCAGGTGCACACTACAAAGTTTTATGGCTGTGCCATTTCAAATATCGCTGTGCCAAATACTTCGGGCGTTATTCTCAGTGTGCGCCTAGCTTTAGGAACGACTGGTATTCCCAAACGTTTCCCAAAAGAATCTTTTGACCTGAAGAAGAGGTATTTAAACGGGTAGGCCTACTTACCATCGTCTTGCTCGGTTCAACTCCTCCAAAGGCTCTGTAAAATTGAAAATGTTCACGTCGTTAAAAAAGCTGGGGCTGAACGCCTAAACGAGTGAAGGAACCGACGATTCTACAGGGTGGGCCAGAGGAAGTGTCCCTCGAACAATAGCATTTCTATTGTTTCCCTAATGTTCGAGGAACACTTTCTCTGGCCCACCCTGTAGAAAGTCTGGCTGGAAACATCATCTGATGTTCCGGTGTAGTAGAATGTCATGTACCCCGATATGAGATGTCCCCCAACAAAAGATTCTGACGGAATAAGGGTCAGCTACAATAGGCCGGACACTAACAGACAGGAACTTCTGTCACGAAATGTCCCCTGAACAAGGGACATCTGGTATCGGGAACATTAGATTTCATTACACCTGTTTCGATTCCCAGTCGGACCAGTTCTTTCCCTAGAGTAGAGGACGACTCTTACAACACGACTTTTCACCGGGCACCCCGGTTTCCTCCTGTTGTTCGTTCGTTCGCCCAATTTTGGTCGGCAAATAATGCCGTTTTTGCGGCTCAGTGCTTGATTCTTCATTTTTCCCATGGATCTGAGGGGAGGAGAACTTGATGCAGTTAACTCTCTGGACTGAGGCTTAGCAGGTTTATAGGAAGACACGTGTGGTAGGACCAGGTACTTACCAATGGGGTCTGCAGAACTGCCGCTCGCGGCAACAACAAGTACCACCAGGATAATGAGGAAAACCGGCTTCATCTTTTATAAATTCTTTAAAAAAATGGAGAAGATTGTTACACATGACTTGTAAAGGCAAGAAAAATGCCCTGCATTGGCCTAAGGATCGATTGAAGTTTCCTGTTTTTAACATTTTGTCTATGCTGTCGACATTGTAGACCCAACTCACCAGTCCAGTTGGAGGATAGTGGACCGAGGACACAGGGACAGTGTCCCCATTCCTTCAGTCCATTGCGGTCCCGATTGCGGTCCATTTAAGGATCTCCTGTGTGTCCGCTGGGATGGTATTGGGGACATTTTTTTAGCTATATCCTCCTACAATACACGACAGGGTGCCACACATGCATTTTCTACCGGTGAAATCCGTCACACCCGTTTATTGGGCGATGGTGATACACGTTCTAGCTCGTTTTACGATTTTTTTAGGACGGGGCAGGACGTTTTGAGAACTACTTTAGTGTGACAGTACCTTTACCAGCTCAGCCTGCAAATCGTAAGCCACATTTGATGTGCCCTGGGACCTCCAGTGGTGGAGTGGAGTTGGCGAGGAGAACTGTGGATTAAGATTCTGGAGTTTATCAAAGAAAAACGACTTACCAAAGTTTTTAAAGATGTCCAAAAAGATGGAAAAGCTATGCGACCAGATTCTGTAGAGACCTGTGCAAGACTGAATCTGAATGATCTCCATCCTCTTTTATTTGTCGCCAGGTGCAGACTTTATTGTCTGAAGATTTTATTTCCATTCAACTGCTGGAGCATCACCTGCTTGGTCAGTGTTGACACGGGGTTCATCAACAATACCAGGCCTGATAATATCGACCTAACTATCTCATAATTGCCTGAACAAACTTTTCATTATTACGTTATTTCCAGCACAAATATTTCAGGCCCGTCGTAACATTTACATTATTTTTCTAAAAAATGTGTTCGTGTTTCTATATACATGACATTATGTACCCCCCCCCCCCCCACACACACACACACACACCACCGCCGCTGCAGCGAGAGTTCTGGGACAGTGGCGAATGGAAACATTGGCAGATACCACACCACTCGATGGCTGTAGAGATCATTGCCATTCGAATATAACCATACAGGTACAATAACAGACTATTGTAAGGCGGACATCCATTCCAAGGACTCCCATTTCTTCCACGCCAACAACACCAATCCCACCACAATGACTTGTTTATTATCTGCGCCTGTCAAGTTCTGGGTTGTGAGTCGTCATTGTAAACGGAGTAGGTTAGGTAAGGGGCATAATACAAAACAATGAATGTCACGTAAGCGGCTCAGTGTAGGATAGAGCACGTATGGCGGCCGTGTTCTTTTGTATTAGCCAAGCATGGCAGATGACAGACATGTTGGTGTACGGTTTGGTGTCCTGTGGTTTTGCAGCTCTTTCGGTGAGTAACCTTCTATTATTATACCGATGGACCAGAGGAAGCAAAGTAGTGCAGCATCAGGTCATTGTAGTCTGCAGCGACCTCAAAGAAGGCGCCAAATTTCTTCGCAAGCAGAACCAACTGCAAACGCAAACATCATGGATTGCGTTGTGGCAGGTGTGACGGGAATCATAGTCCCTCAGTGATCTAAGTCCGGTATTATTCCGAGGGATTAGGATCTCTGGTCATAGAGACCATGACCATTCGAATATTAACCTTCAATAGCAGAATTTTGTAACTAGGACCTTCATTCCCAGGACACCCATTTCTTAGGCTTCACTTAAATTTTGAGGGACTTAGATTCCTGTCACACCGTTTGTTGGCCATGCCGAATCAGGGAATCTTCGAAAGACAGCGTTGAAAGCCAAGGTCAACTGTTCTCTGGTACCAAAAATTCATAAGCGAGGTCGTTCTCTTATGAATTTTTGCTAGTACTTATTTTATACCGCCATGTACGGACCAAAGCTCTGTCAACTTCATTGTCAAGTCCTGAAAGCATGGTTAGCACAAGGACCTTGCCAGAGCGATGAGCAACGCACCAACGACGCCCCTCGCATGTTTTACAGCATCATCTCTTTACAAACGACTTTCTATTGCAGCTGCTCAAAGCTTCCAGGAGAAAGGCTGGCTGTGTTCATCTCAGTGGCAGACAGTTTACACCAGAGCAGTAGCAGACCCCCATTCTTTGTTTGGTCCTCCTTCCAGTCCGCACCGGACGCCAATTTTTCGAGGTAGCCCAGTGGAATTGGTCATGATTCCTGGCACAAACACCCCATGGTAAGTTTTTTTCCCAATAAGTGTGGTAGGAAGCATCTTCCCTGGGGAGAGATCGGGACAATGCTCCTGGTGGGCCCACATTGGCTTCTTGAGGTTCCAAGTAGCCTACATCATATCAAGGCCTAGGCCCATCAATCTTATCTCTTTACCAAAAGTTTGTCTAACTCAGAATATCGACTTCTTTTTCAGTCAACAACTGCCGACCCCCCCCCCCCCCGCCGAATATTTTCCGGACAGACACTTCGGGAACTCTCGGAGACCACTTGACAACGGCAAACGAAATGATCGCTTCTTCGGGCACCTTCGGAGACCATCCGGTAGCGTCGGGAACATTCGGGACCCATGTGACGTGCAAACAAAATGGCTGCGATGACATCCGGTTATCGTCGTTTGTGTTGGAGTGACCAGCGTTCGGGAAAATTCTTGAGTTATCGTGATCACTGACTTTAAAGTGAGAAATGAACTTCGAAATTGTAGACATATCGTCTGCATGGACTGCACATAATCGTTGCTAAATGACTATCCTGCCGATTGCGTTTTATGGACATGAAAACTGAGACTCAAAAGCTGGTGCTGCCAATCATTTCTTGTGGAACGCCTCCTAGTGACAATAAACAATGTGACTATGGTCGCATCTCACAGGATTGATTGATGTTTCTCTTCATTCTCTCGGATCTCACGTGCCACGCCTAACAGCTGCTGTAAACGATTCACGAATTGGAGCCGGCAGCAAGGATAGACCTACCCCTGATACCCTAGTCGGTAAGTTTTTTTGAGATTTTACCCTTTCAACTGTGTCAGATATTAATGTGATGCGTTTAATAACAAATGAATAAAACTAAAATTAATAACAAATGAAATCTGAAAATCTGACAATAGAAGTCCTGGGAAAGTCAGCCATGACAGCTCAACAGGGGTAAACATCAACCTCGGCCTCGTTGGCCTAGTGCATTTGTACAGTTGGCTCCTGTGCTTACCGTCTGTACAATGCACTAGGCCCAAGGTTTGTTTACCCCTTCTGGCCTGTCATGGCCGAATTTCGCAGGATGTCTATAGAGGAAAATGGCGCCCGTTTGTTTACAAATATTTACGGCGTAATTTCTCTTTAATAATAATTCGATTTCTGGACCTGAACATTTTGGCTAATTCTGGGGAAGGAACTTTGCCAGTAGTGCACGTGTTTGCAAAAAAGCCAAAACAAACGCCAATAAAAATAGGGCGGCCATTTTTCTCGAAACCACTTTAGAGATAACGCCAAAATAGCACAAAAGGTGTTTTGAACAACACATTCAAGCGTTAGAGGGGGTATTACCGGTGTATTAGATTTACATGTACTAGCATGATACCCATACCATGGAGAGCACATTCACAGGTGCATGTGGCCAGAGGATGGCATTTTGCTGGACGTCTCAGTGTGTGGGAGGAAAATGTTCAGTGAGGGCCAATTCCTCGGACAATAATCTAGGCCTATGGGAAGCAGATGGCAGCAGATTTATGTGTTGAAGTTCCTATTTTCTGATCACCCTGTCTGGTTGAAGACAATGCATTATAACTGGTTCCGTCGGCCACCGCGTAGATGGTGTTGCGTACGCAGCGCCATCTACACGGTGGCCAGCGAAACCAGGCTAGTGGGCATTGCAAATCATTGGAAGTTTCGTCCTGCATTTTATTCGCTTAAGGGTAAAAAAATGTAATGCCACCCGCTTAAGGGCCACCCCCATGTCATTTTCAACACTTCCTGTGAAAATGGTGCCATTTCGATCAGAAACCACGGAGGAGTTCGTGTTCGAAGTTAAAGCGCCACCGTCAATTATATTATAGATTGAATAAAACCTGGATTCGACCCCGGAGATGCTTGCTGCCTCGATAGCTCAGTCGGCTAGAGCGTTGCCTAGTAATCCACAGGTCCCGGGTTCGACTCCCGGCTGGGAGAGATTTTCACCGTTCCTTCTGTCTCTTGTTTTTCTTTTTTTTTCTTGTTTCTTTTTGGTGTTTTTCTTTCTGTTTACTGAAAATACTCTTGAATCCGAACAAAATCGCCGAAAGTTCAGGAAAAAAATTCGCTGGTCGGAAGCATCGTCGCTTGTAGATTACTTCTCAATCTTACCGGTAGAGGGCATGCTGACATATTAGACCTGGTGGTGAGTTTTGGAACCAATCTACATCTCTGGATAGAGGTGTTGGAGACACAAGGCTCATGTTTGGTCTCAACACATTCACTCTTCTTTGAGGTTCAAACCCCCAGAAATAGACCAACTTGGCCCACCGATTATTTCTTCTTACAAAATTTTATTGTACTCAAAAAGCTTGTTTCTTTTTCAGTCGACAACTGCCAATCCCGTTCTCCTTCGCCGAACATTTCTTCGGACCGACACTTCGGGGACCCTCGGAGGCCACGTGATTGCTACAAACGAAATGATCGATTCGGGCGCCCTCAGAGTCAGAGACAATCTGGTACCTTCTGTGATACTTGGGAACCCATCTGACGGACAGACGAAGTGACACTGCGATGACATACGGTCATCACTCCGTGGACTGGTGGAGTTACTAGCATTCGGGAAAACGTTTGAGTACCTTGTTCTTTGACTTTGAACTTAGAAATGAACTTCGAAGTCGTAGGCACATCATCTGATTGGACTGCACATGATCGTTGCTTACGACTATTCTGCTGATTGCGAATTTATGGACTCGCCGAGAACTGTGAATCAGATCTACTGCACCTGCCTGTCAATTCAATTCAAGTCGAGTTATGTGAAACGCCCCCTGTCGACAAACAGTGCAACTATGGTCGTCACTCCACTGGATTGATCATCCTGAGAATATCAGGCGTTCTTACTGCTCGCTCCCTTCGTCACCGCAGACAAACCCCTGAGATATTTCGCTTGATTTGCTGGAGTACTTGGCGCCTGAGAAAATGCGCCCAATCAGCGAACGCCATTTCTAAGTCACCTTAAGATGACAGTCATTACACGTAGATTGTACCGTAGTGTCACGCACAACACAGTGCTGAACTACCTCAGCTTCCCCCTCCTCAGCCTAACTAGAGATCAGTTACACGTATACATGTATAGCGGCCCTTGTAATATTCACAGCCAAGCAGCTGACACAGCTGACCTAGTTATGCCAGGCAATTAACCTATCCTACACTGCTGGATTCAATCTAAGTTGAGTTCAGCCTATCCTACATTCATCGCACAGAATGTATATCATTCTCAGGCCACACGTCGCGAAACTGGAGTTTATTTCATGTTCAGACCTGCTGGGTCAGCTTTGTTACCTGCGTAGTTCATGTGTTACAATCATTGGCCAACTTAGGATGAGATGGTGGGGATGAACATTTGCTGGAATGGCTTTGATACTCCACCGATTCAGGCGAAATCTCTCAGGGGTTTGTGTGTGTGCTGCGACGAAGGTAGCGAGCACTAAGAACGCCTGATATTCTCAGGATGGGATTGATTGATGTCTCTTCATTCTGCAGGCTGGAACTTTACAGTCTGAAACAATCTGAGTCTTTTCTAGAGTTTCAGATTGTAAAGTTCCAGCCTGAAGAAGACCCCCGTTGGGGTCGATAATTTGCAAATTTCTGGAAATTGACTTTATATTTATCATCATATTGTGTGTCGATTTTTGTGCTTGCTTTCTGTTTGAAAAATTCAAGTAAAAGCATTTACTAGTCTTTATTCATATGACCCATTGGGTGGTACTATGAAGTCTAGCAAATGCTTTTACTTGAAATTTGTAGTAGGCCTACAATTGTTAAATACAACATCTCTGTGTAAATTTTAAGCAAAGGTATTTTTTGAATACCACCCAATGTTAATTTTTCAAACGACTGGTTGCCGTCTTTGCTGTCTACCACCCATTGCGCTCCGGTGGCTAGAGAACTGTCGGAGCACAAGCACACTTGTCTGGACGGCAAGGACGAGAACTAGTCTACTAGAAACACAAAACCGATCACGTGACACTATTGTAAAAACAACATGAGTCGTTCTCCAGAAATTTCGCAAATTTTTGACCTCAAGCGGGGTCTTCTTCAGGCTGGCACTTTCAAGTCGAGAAGACCCCGGTTGGGGTGGAAAATTTGCAAAATTTCTGGAGGACGACTCCTTTTATTGTATCATTTTGTGTGTCGCCTTTTGTGCTCTATGTTTTGGATATTGTAAAAACAACAAGCTAGGATTAATTATTCATCAACAATGTAAATGTAACTACATGCACTCTGCAGTTTATATGTGCATTTGTGTATTCATTTGTGGAAATAATAAAATGTAATAAGTTTTGTAAACATTATCTACTTTCTAATCATTGGCCCTCAGACTGGTTCCAGATCTTACCGGTAGGTCTACCGGAGAGGTCGGAACCAGTCAACTTGTGGCTTCATCTGTAACCGGACGATCCACTTGAATCCTATGATTCATGGAATCGGCCGAAGGATGGAGATCGCGGTCTGTCAATGGCGCCGTCTGATTGGACGCGCGCCGTTGAGATTGCTGATTGGATGCAAAGACAACAGGTCCGAGTCCGTCAACAAGACGGACGAAGACACCTGATCATCTTTGCTTTCTGAACGTGCTTCGTTCGAGAAGGAAACAAGGAGGTGGAACTTGGAAGGATTAAAACGCGACAGACTTCAAAGTGGACGAAGGAAGACGCATCGGAAAGTTAAAGTTCGAACTTGAATCAAAAAGAAGTCGGGTCGAACGTCTGAGTTCGGAGATCGGAGGTTGACCGATCAGCGTCTTGAAAAAAAATCGGAGCTGAGATCATCCGATCAGTCAGCGATCCCGAGTCAACCCCTTCACCGGCGGAAAAAATTCGGGAGGCCGACTCAACCCCTTGCAAGTTTTTATTGAAAAAATCGACCTAAAATATACCGGGGTAGGTATAAGAGGAACATCGATACCTATACCAGTGTGAAGTCCTCGGTGGCTCAGTGGATAGAGAGCTGGGCCACCACGGAAGAGGACTGAAGGTTGAGAGGTTCGAGCCCCACAGGGAAACAGACTTTTTATCCATTTTTTGGCGTCGAGGTGTCATCTACCCCCTGAAGCGTTCCTGGAGGGCTCCCAGCCCGTTTTAGTTCCTCCTTCGCCCACTGGGGCGCTGTTCCTAGTCTATTTTTGGAAAAACCCGACCACGAACAGCGCCCCTAGCGGCCGACTATAGAACTACGGACGATCGGACGTCCGTAGTTCCATATTCGGCCGCTAGAGGCGCTGTTCGCAATCGAATTTTCCCCGGGGTCGAATGGTTGTAGTTCCACATTCGACCGCTAGGGGACAAAGGTAAACAGTCGATATTTGGACACCCTGTAGAGGCTGTCCTCTACCGGGTGTCCCATCGACTGCGTTACCATTCTGATTGAGAGAATGAGAGTTTGTTTTTGATCATAACATTTATTAGTTATCAAAGTAATTTATACATAAATAAAGGATTATAATGATATTGCAATACAATGTATCTGATACATAGATAAATAGGAAGTTGAATCAAATGAACAGGAATCTGGACTACTACATGGCAAAGGAGTCGAAACGAAGTGTGGATGGACAGATCAATGCACGCAGGAGCTAGTGGGGCAACCCAAACACACTTAGTTCCAACTCCTTAGAAACGTTTGGCTCAGACTGCAGCCCAGATTCCTTCACAGGCATGACAAAGTTGGCGCAAAAGATTGGAAATACTGAACTAAGTCAGCAAATCCTAACAAATACTTGAGCCTGCCGACCGCCCTCCGGCAATCTTCCAAACAACTGATTAAAGATCGAAAATATCAAAATTGTGGGCACTTATCTTTCCAGACTTTTATTAACACGAGCAGACGTAATTTCCATCACGTGATGTACATCTCGCTGGTCAAGTGAGAGTCCAGATACCAAGTGCGAGTCCAGATACGAAGTGAGAGTCCAGATACGAAGTCCAGACTTGAGGTGATACTGTACTGCAACTATTTCACAGTCACTATCAGCGAATTTCACGAACTACATGGCGCCAAGCACCAAGTAAAATCGATCCCGACAGAGTACGTATCCGAGACGAACGTGAGCACGACAGAGACGAACTGGGCAGCACCAAACATGAAGGATCGTTCCGAATGAATGTCACGAGTGAAGAGTCCAAGTGAACGGCCTTTAGTGAACGTAAACAACGATGACTCCTTTCCATCCACTGAGACAACTGGCTCGTTCAAAGTCATCAACACCGTCTGAAATGCAAGACAAATTTCAGATTAGGCCTAAGTAGAAGTTCAGTAGAAATGCAGAAAAGTTCGAAATGAAACTAACAGGTGTGGAAAAATTAACTCCACATTCACTGACTGTGTCTATATATCTCTATATACACTGTGAAGACAATCCAAAATGGCGGATAAGATCCCGTGAGATCTCGCGAAGATCTCGTGAGACCTCGCGGGATTTCGTGCATCACGAGCGCCGCCACCCGGCCGTCTCGTTAACTATGTCCGCCTGTCACTCAATGTATGACGTCATGGATGGTACAATGTACACTGACACATTCACGCGTCGACAACCAATGACAGAAAAAAACACTACTTATAAACATGTATCCTTTATTTGCATGAAATTGTATCCCAGAAAACTAAAATCCTCAAAATATTCCAAGTTATATCCTTTAAATTGAAGGAGTCATTTGTCAACAAGCTCGTGGTACCGTAGTGTCCTCCAAATGCGATTGTGTAATGTCCAAATGAGAGGTGGTGTAACGTTTGTAAAGTTTCAACAGAAGCAACATTATTCTTGGCAAGTTCCTTTCGTAAAGAATCGTTGAAAGTCATCTTTAATCAACCACGGAAATTATCTGAAATACAAGAAAATTTTAGATAAAATGAGTAAAAATAAAAATGTACCTTGAAAAAAATTGAGAACAAATAATAAATAAATCAAACAAAATTATTGAAGAAAAAAACTCAAATGAACCATCATGAGGCCAAAGTCTGTGTTGACAATCCATCATGGCGGACAAGACCTCGTGAGATCTCGCGAAGAATGAAGAAACTCCCAACAATAAAGCGAACACGAGGCTAAAAAGGTCTGCATCATAGTACACACGTTCAAGAAAACTCATGTCGATTGTTATTTTATGTGTTGTACAGTTTATGCATGCTACCATCATGGCGGCCATAATCTCGTGAGATCTCGCGCGATCTCGTCATACCTTGCGAGATCTCGTGGGGTTTGGCCTTTCAAGAGCGCCACCAACCGGCATGCCATGGGATCATATGAATTAAGACTAGCAAATACTTTTACTTCAGATTTGTACAGCATTCCATAGTGCGTTTGTATTGCAAAATTCAAGTAAAAGCATTTACTAGTCTTTATTCATATGACCCATGGTCTGCAGACACAGTCAATCCGTCAAAACGCTACTTACATGAACAGATACGTGTATCCTTAATTTTCATCCTTTGATATTTCAGAACTCGTTCCTCAGCAGACCGTAAAGCATCTCCAAATGAAATCGTGAGCGTTTGTAACGTCTTAGCGACAACAGCAGCACCAGCAGCAGCAGAAGCTCTCAACGATCAGGCATGGGCATGTCAACAATCCTTTGGCAACTCGTAGCGTCTCGTGAGAATAGGCTACACGTGAAGCGACATGGACGAACAGCATCTGCAGACCGAGTTGTGAAGGTTAACATGAAGGACGTCTGTAACTCGACATCAACAAGAAACGGTCATCATTGGCGTTTTCAGGGGAAGCTGGAAACAAAATTGTGTTTGTAAAGTCCTTGACGTCATGACTGGGCTCTTACAAACTACTCGACACTGGAAGTTACTTACCATCGGTGCTGTTCGGTAGATGGCGAAGTCACAG
Organism: Notospermus geniculatus; assembly: GCA_002633025.1. NCBI lineage: Eukaryota > Metazoa > Nemertea > Pilidiophora > Heteronemertea > Lineidae > Notospermus > Notospermus geniculatus. Next base: position 28,673 of record NMRB01003604.1, on the reverse strand, counting down.
ATGGCCAACAAATTCTGATACGGTAGGATTTGTAGACAGCAGCCTTGGATAGCTTCAAATGGCCTGCATCCAGTCATTGAAGAACAACAACCATTTTCTGGAAGGGAAGAGATCAGATGAACTGACTGGTCTGTGATGAATTCTGCAGTCTTCTCTTCAAGTCCAGATGAAGATACTTACCAACCGTCAGGTTCTGGTCCCGGGATTCTGGTAGGGAATTGTCGACATGGCAGACAGCAGCCTGGGACAGCTTCAACTCCAAATGGCCAGAATCCAGTCACTGAGAGAACAGCCATTTTCTGGAAGAGAAGAGATCAGATGAACTGACTGTGGGGGAGTTTCAGGGTTTTCTGTTCAAAGGCAGAGAGGAAGATGCTTACCATCTTAAGAATTCTGGAAGGGAGTTGTCGACAATGAAGACAACATCTTGGACTTGGGGCCAGCTTCAACTCCAAATGGCCTGCATCCAGTCACTGAGAGAACACAGCCATTTCTGGAAGAGAAGAGATTAGATGTACTGACTCTGAGTGGGAATTTGGAGTTTGTTGTTGAAAGCCAGAGGAAGATACTTACCAGCCGTCAAATTCTGGTGGGGAGTTGTTGACATTGCAGACAACAGCCTTGGATAGCTTCAGCTACAAATGGCCTGCATCCAGTCACTGAGAGAAAAGCAACCATCTGGAAGAAAAGAGATCAGATGAACCGAGGTGTGAGGGAATTTGGTATGCTGTTCAAAGCCAGATGAGGATAGATGATTGTACTTACCATCTGTCAACAAATTCTGGTAAGGTTTTGTCGACATTGCAGACAGAACCTTGGTACAGCTTCAACTCCAAATGGCCTGCATCCAGTCACTGAGAAAACAGCAACCATTTTCTGGAAGAGAAGAGATCAGATGAACTGACCATTGAGGAATTTTTCAGTCTTCTTTTCAAGGCCAGATGAAGATACTTACCAACCGTCAAATTCTGGTAGCAGCCTTGGACAGCTTCGAACTCCAAATGGCCTGCATCCAGTCACTGAGAGAACAGCAACCATTTTCTGCAAGAGAAAAGCTCAGATGAACTGACTGTGTAAAAGTTTATTTTGGTGATCTAAAAAGTCTTCAATTCATGGCCAGATGAAGCCAGTTGCTATCCATCAGATTCTGATGGGAAGAGACAACATTGCTGCTGCAGCAGCATCTTTGGAGAGATCCATCTCCAACTTGATGACATTTATTGCAGAGAAAATCTGAACGTTATCCTGAAGGAAAAGAACTAAGAAAGAGTCAGTGAGTGTGAGGTGTTTACCAACGACCATTTCGTAAAATGGCAGACGGACATGTTTTTGGGACGCCCGTTCTGTGCTCGAGGAATGAGCTCAAGAAGCCACCGAAAAATTAACGCTAAAAAGGGCTTAATGTAGCGCATACATGAAACTACCCCTCACAGGGTGTACCAGGGGTGATAAGGGTCTGAAGTTACTATTTATATTCTGATTTCTTACCTTTAGATTGGCATATTTTGAAGAAAAGTCGGACCAGGCGAAAACAGCAGTTCTTCAAAAATGGCCGCCATCAATGGCTGTGCTTCTTCTCGACCGTGGCTTCTAAAGTGTGAACCCCGTGCCCGCATAATGAGGAGGATCGTCACGTTGGGCGCCGCGTGCAAACGGAGGCGAAGGTCATGTAAACAAACCCACGTGGTTGATTTCATATTCAAGACAGAAAAGGGCCGAATATTGGGCACACACCAGGCAATGCCACACAGGAAGGCGCCCTTGGGAAACATGATTCTTTCGAAAGAATTTTTCTATTTCCCTTAATTGAAGATTTTCTTTCAAAATTTTCTCATGGAGGTTTGAGGTGCCCGGGGGGGGGGGGGGGGAAAAANCGTCCAATTCCTTGCTTGCATCACTCTAAAGTTGAGTTTCATTTACACTAATGGTGACGTATCATGATACTGGTATGGGCGTCAGTGAATATTATGGACACCATGATACAAGCCTACATTGCCCGTGATTTTCATAACATGACGTCGATATTTATGTTGCCTATTGTTTAGATGAGAACACTCTGACTTCAGCCCGATGAGATTAACAGGTGGTTTTAAGAGTCCATGAAGCTCTGTACAATTCACGAATTTCGGTTTCGTCCAGTTCTGATACAATGAAACCACTTCACTGCGATGATGCTTGATCCAGTTCATAATAAAGCTTGCGTCCATCCTATTGTGATTGAACAATATGGCGAGTGTGTGTCAACACTTCAGACCTTATGTCGTGGCATCATGGTCCATGATCCAGGGAGTTTAGTTTGGAGATCACGTTTCATTCCTCGCTGCAAATACAAGTAGACCAGTATACTACTGTACAAAATGTAACTTTACCATTTCCTGTATTATCGAAATGGAACGAGGTATCATGGCGACGAGGATGAATTGGAAACCAACCGGTTGTGGATGCTGGAATATCTACGAGTGAAGGGCAGCGGATGAGTCAGTCATCTCCAGAGAATATCACCGAGCACATCAGGTAGGGCAGATCAATCTGCATCCACCGAAATTTTGTCTCCAGCGATTATACACGGTGCGTGAGAACCTAGTGAAGACCACAGCCCTGGTCACCTTTGGAAGCTGTTGTTCGATTTCCTGTCTCGCATTGTAAACGAAAGCCACTTCAAATCGTTGTCTTTCCCAAAAGTCGGTTAAGAGATTGATGACTTCGTTTCGCTGGGAACAGCCTCACATTTTATGAAACAGTCTGCAAAGAATCCCCCATGTGATTTTAAAGGAAGGTTGTCATGTCTGTTTCAGAATTACCGGTACAAGATGAAGCCAATTCTCATCCTCCTGGTTGTCATGGTTACTGCCGCCCTCGTGGCGTCTGAAGATGTCGTAGAAGACGACATGTCTTATAACAGTAAGTGTAGAAACCGTCGTATTTTTTTGCATCTGAGGCCCTTTATCTTGCAGTATTATTCATAGGTTTCTCTGTGCAGTACTCAAGAAGTGGGCCTACGTTCGTATGCTTTATTTTGAGGATATTCTTCAAGGCAGTTTTCCACAATCGGCTGGCGTAGTGGTTTTGTATGAGGCAGAAAGATACGGCGTTGCTAATGCCAGGAGTGCCTGAGGCGGCTTCCATAAGTCAATACTGTCCCTAGAAATCTCATATGTTGTCGCTTCCTTTCAGAACTCCTGTCTCGAAAGCGCCGGTAAGTAGTCCATGATAAGGGTCGGAGGAAATGCGTCCGCAGAAAATACCGTCAGCCTTGTCCGAATAGACTTTCTCCATCAGATGTCACTGTAACTGGGTTTTTTTGCCCCAGAAACACAATTTCGTTACCGATGGAAAACTTTGCCAACAATAAAATTTGTCATTTTCCTCAACGACATCGACCTTCACCTTTGACCTTTGAACCTCTGGCCAACATGGCCAATAGGAAATTCATCATTGATACGTGGCTAGATTGCAATGGTGACGTCATCATTGTTAGTATGAAAATAATGATGACATCATCCTCAACAATGTTACAACAGGCTTGATATTCTTCAAGGGGCACGATATTGCCAATTTATGTCGACAGCCGGCGCCACCGGCGGTGACTGCATCATTCTCCAATACCGTAGTTTTTGGAGAATGACGGTATGATTACAATACAATGCATACGTGGATACACTAGGAACGAGAGTCATAGGGCGAGGTTGATAAGCGGTAGTTTGACAACACTGACAATAGAGGTCTCCCTTAACGCGGCTATGTTTAGCGGAGGATAGGGAAGGAGTAGACTGCCCCTAAGGCTTCCTTTACATAGAACTATACGGTATACGAATACCGCGGTTAACAATGGCTTCACGGTCGTGAATCCACTTGAAGCCTTTGTTAAATGGCGTTTTCGTATACCGTATACTTCTATGTAAGGGAAGCCTAACGCCCCTTGTTCGTATACCCTCATTAACACTGACTTTATTTTGTTTATTTCAACAGCTGTAAGCCAAAAGGAACGTTCTGTGGGAACACATCCCAGTGCTGCAGTGGGGACTGTAAGAGTTCTTGGATTGTTTTGGGTTTGCCTGTTGGCCAACCCGAATGCACGTAATCACAGCAAGAAGAGACTAGTCAGCACCTGTTCACATGTAGTTTACCATTTAATTGTACTCATACCAAAGACAGGAAAATAAAGACTGTGTTTTAAAAAAATAAATGATATTCCGTTTACTCTTTGGTCGGACGGGAAAATACGGGACGAATGTAGGANTTCAAATGCTGTTGGAAGGCCGTCGGACTATTTAGAACGCAGTAAGAATGCAGATGGAATACACTTCGAATGCTGTTCGATATTTCTCCACTCGGAATGCACCTCGATAATTTTGAACATGTGCAAAACATTCCGGCAGACCACAGGAATGGGCCGGAACATTACGAACGCAGTCGGAATCCAGTCAGAATTTTTAGAATGCACTTCGATTGTCGAGGAATGGACTACGAATTGTCATTCCGACGGCATTCCTGCTCATTCTTCCTCTAGTGTGACGGGGGTATTAGGGATTTTACCTTTGGAATTTGTACCTATTATCATATAGGGCGCCGTCGGACGTGCGTAATCATCCTTCGTTAAGGGCGGCGCACACGAGCGACTAAATCTGGGCGACCGTCGACGAGACTGGTGGTGCGACTAGACATCAGCCAATCAGAAGCGCCAAATCTTGTCGCTTTGGCGGTCGGAAGCCAAGTCGGCCGACAAATCGGTCAAAATTGTCGCTCGTGTGCGCCGCCCTTTAATGATATAAGACTGGCCCATACCCTGACCTTTCCCATCAGCCAATCATTTTACTCGTTAGTGAGTAACAAGTACATTTATTTTGATTGGTTCCGATGATTTTATTAGCCCTCAAACGTCGATGCAAGATCATGTAGATGGCTCTATTTGAAAAGTACAAAAAGTGCAATAACTAACTTATTATTGGACGGACCTTCACCGACTTTTTATCATATATAAAATAGGTACATCCAGACCTGCCTACCCTAAATCTTCCCTACCCACGTTCTCACCTGGGTGAATGTACCAGTGGAACGAATAACCAAGTGTCAAGTTGAAATGTTCCAGGAAACATCATACGAGGTTACAACATTCTTTGTGGTATTGTTCAACGTTCATGAGACATGAGGCAAAGTTCATTTTTCAAGATGGACGACTGGCGGCCATATTTGAATTCCAATCCGGCTGAAATTTGCTACATTCAAATGGGTATCTAGGAGTTTCTCCCTGAAGAAGTCCTCTACGTTGAGGCGCATTCTAAAATACGGGCCAAAGTCAAGGTATACCGCTGCAAACACTAGTGTTGACTTTCCGATGTTGACAGTTTGATGTAGGCCTAGGACGTGACATAGCGACGAGGATGAAGTAGAAAGCAACAGATGTCGATGCCGGAATATCTACGAGTGAAGGGCAGCGGATGAGTCAGTCATCTCCAGAGAATATCACCGAGCACATCAGGTAGGGCAGATCAATCAGCATTCACCGAAATTCGTCTTCAGAGATTCCGTGAGTAGCCTGGTGATGACCATCGGCCAGTGATCGCTGGAGGTGCCGATGGTTATTAGGGAAGTTAAGATAAACGGAACGACTTCAAATGGTTGCCATTCTAAAATTCGGTTGAGAAACTGACGACTTCATTTTGTCGACGTGACAATTAACTGTGGGAAAAATCTGGCATTTTCTGACGGAGTCTGCAAAGAATCGCCGGCGTGATTTTAAAGGAAGGTTGTCATGTCTGTTACAGAATTACAAGATGAAGCCAGTTCTCATTCTCCTAGTTGTCATGGTTACTGCCACCCTCGTGGCGTCTGAAGATGTCGAAGAAGACGATATGTCTTATAACAGTAAGTGTAGAAACCGTCATTTTTAAGGCCTATTTGTGGCCCCTTTATCTTCCAGTATTATTGCTCATACATGTAGGTTTCTCTGTGCAGTGGGCCTACATTCGTATGCTCCTGTTGGATTACTCGTGTCATGATGACAAACGATATTTTTTGGATATTCTTCAATGGAGTTTTCCACAATTAGTAAATATTTCAGCTGGGATAGTGATTTTGTGATCAGGTAGGAAGACTGGCGTCTGGGTTGCTAAAGGTGCCCACAGGTCGACATTGCGTCTTGAAGCAACTCGACGGATCCGTCGCAGATCAAAAAGACTACCACCCGCAGGTCGACATTTCAGCGATTGAGAGGAACTCGGAGCAACTGGCAGTTATACCTCGAACAGGACGCTCATGATGCATCCGGCAGTTGCTCGGAGACCCAAGCGCGCTCAAGTCGACAAAATCGGCAACTGATCAATCACTCCCAGTTGCGACAATTTGCTTCGCAGGACGCAATATCGACCTGAGGGCACCTTTACGCCAGGAGTGCTNGTGCCCCCCCCCCCCCCGAAACACAATCTTGTTCTCAACATTGGAAAAATTAGCCAACACTGACGTTTGTCGTTTTCCTCAACGACAACGACCTTCATCTTTGACCTTTAAAGATAATGTATCGCGGGTATTTTCGCGGGCCACGAAAATCATGGTTTATTTACATTTTGTTTGTTTATGTCCAGTGTTTTATTGTCTTATGAGTAATTTGTTGGTGGCGTGCCCCTCTAAAAATTCTTTTGACACCAAAAGTATTCAATTTGGTGGGTTGGCATGTCCCAAAAAGTCCAAACAACATGATGTAAACATCCATGTTTACAAACATTGAATGTAAACAATTAAGTCATGGTATATTATCTTTAACAGTGACTCAGGCGCGGATCCAGAGGGGGGGTTTTGGGGGTCGTGACCCCCCCCCTGCTCGCCACCACCAATTTTTTTTTTCAACAGTTTGTGACAATAAGCAAAAAAACGCAAGAATAAAGCTTCTGTTTTGATACTGAGATGCCAGGAAATCGCATCTACGGCCTTCTAGATTTCAAAATTTCCTGGGGGAGGACCCCCAGACCCCCCGTAGTCGCAAGTATCTTCGGCGCTCGCCTGCAACGACCGACCTCGGCGGCCCTGACCCCCCTCTGCGAAAAATCCTGGATCCGCGCCTGGTGACTTCATTCTGTTTATTTCAACAGCTGTAAGCCAGCAGGAAGGTCCTGTGGGAACACATCCCAGTGCTGCAGTGGGGACTGTAAGAGTGACTGGGTTTGGTGGGGTTGGAATGTTGATCCGCCGGAGTGCACGTGAACACAACAAGAAGAGACCAGTCAGCACCTGTTCACATGTATAGTCCGCCGTGATTGTGGTACATGTACTAATGACAGGAAAATAAAGGCTGTTTTCAATTAAAAAAAGTGATATTCTGTTTATTCTTGATCGGACGGGAGTAGGTTATGAACAATACTAGTACCGGTATAGTAAAAATCCCCACGTAAAATATCCCAAACGATAAAAATCCCCAAAAGGCCTAAAAATCCCAAATTTTGAGGGGAGTAAAAATTCACGAATAGGAGTTTTTCCTCAAATACCAAGTTTCGAATATTTTTTCACCTGGGATTTTCACCTGTATTACAATATAGGGGCTTTAGCTCAGACCGTCCTGCCCGCAGCTGACCACAGCTGTTATATTAAGGAAAAAGTATTCCTAACAGAATAAGGTGATAAACAGGAAATCAATTTCCAGAATTTCCAGAAACTACGAAAAAAATTGCACATCTCGCTTCTACCCGTGTCCCAACCTCGTCACTCCGGGAGTGGACATTGGGGGACGAGGTGGTGAATGTTATTTATCGTTGACGGTGGACGTATCCCTGATCTGGTGGGAGCGCACCACCCTGGTGAGGACAGTAAGTCCTAGAAGGCACGTGTGATGTCAAGGGACAGTAAACAACAATGTTGACATATTCATCATGACACGTAGGATAACAATTTATCTTAGCGAAGAGGAAACCAACAGCTGTGGGTTCAGACCATCGCGTGGAATATCTACCAATGAGGCCATAAGTATATGGTATACGAAAACGCCGCTCAACAAAGGCTTCAAATGGATTCACGACCCTGAAGCCATTGTTAAAAAGCAAGAAGTCAATTGGGATTTTCACCTGTATTACAATATAGGGCTATAGATCAGGTCGTCCTGCCCGCAGCTGACCACAGCTGTTATATTAAGGAAAAAGTATTCCAAACAGAATAAGGTGATAAACAGGAAATCAATTTCCAGAATTTCCAGAAACTACGAAAAAAACTGCACATCTCGCCTCTACCCGTGTCCCAACCTCGTCACTCCGGGAGTGGACTTTGGGGGACGAGGTGGTAAGTGTTATTTATCGTTGACGGTGGACGTATCCCTGATCTGGTGGGAGCGCACCACCCTGGTGAGGACAGTAAGTCCCAGAAGGCACGTATGATGTCAAGGAACAGTAAACAACAATGTTGACATATTCATGATGACACGTAGGATAACTATTTATCTTAGCGAAGAGGAAGTAAGAGGAAACCAACAGCTGTGGGTTCAGACCATCGGTGGAATATCTACCAATGAGCCCATAAGTATATGGTATACGAAAACGCCGCTCAACAAAGGCTTCAAATGGATTCACGACCCTGAAGCCATTGTTAAAAAGCAAGAAGTCAATCTCCAGAATTCACGAATTTTCGACCCCAACCGGGGTCTTTTTCAAGTGGAACTTTACAATCTGAAACTCTAGAAAAGACTTACTCCCGTCCGATCAAGAATAAACAGAATATCACTTTTATTAATTGAAAACAGCCTTTATTTTCCTGTCTTTGGTGCTGGACAGTAAGTCCAGACTGGAGTCTTTTCTAGAGTTTCAGATTGTAAAGTTCCACTTGAAAAAGACCCCGGTTGGGGTCGAAAATTCGTGAATTCTGGAGATTGACTTCTTGCTTATTATCATTTTGTGTGTCAATTTTGTGCTATTCTGTATCTTGAAGCCATTGTTAAAGATAATATATCATGACGTCATCCATGACAGAGTGAAAACGAGCATGATAGAGGTGTGTTAAAAAAATTGTATGTGTCCTTGTTAACACTGACTTCATTCTGTTTATTTCAATAGCTGTCTACAAAAAGGAGAGTCCTGTGCGAATACAAGCTGGTGCTGCAGTGGTGACTGTAAGAGTTCTATAGTTTGGTGGGGTGTGAATGTTAACCAGCCGACGTGCACGTAATCATAGCAAGAAGAGACCAATCAGCACCTGTTCACATGTAGTCTGCCATGATTGTGGTACATGCACCAAAGACAGGAAAATAAAGGCTGTTTTCAATTAATAAAAGTGATATTCTGTTTATTCTTGATCGGACGGGAGTAGGCCTATACTAGGTTATGAACAATACGAGTACAGGTGTAATAGTAAAAATCCCCACGTAAAATATCCCAAGCGATAAAAATCCCCAAAAGGTAAAAATCCCAAATTGTGAGGGGAGTAAAAATTCACGAATAGGAGTTTTTCCTCAAATACCAAGTTTCGAATATTTTTTCACCTGGGATTTTCACCTGTATTACAATATAGGGCTATAGATCAGGTCGTCCTGCCCGCAGCTGACCACAGCTGTTATATTAAGGAAAAAGTATTCCTAACAGAATAAGGTGATAAACAGGAAATCAATTTCCAGAATTTCCAGAAACTACGAAAAAACTGCACATCTCGCCTCTACCCGTGTCCCAACCTCGTCACTCGGGGAGTGGACTTTGGGGGACGAGGTGGTAAGTGTTATTTATCGTTGACGGTGGACGTATCCCTGATCTGGTGGGAGCGCACCACCCTGGTGAGGACAGTAAGTCCTAGAAGGCACGTATGATGTCAACGAACAGTAAACAACAATGTTGACATATTCATCATGACACGTAGGATAACAATTTATCTTAGCGAAGAGGAAACCAACAGCTGTGGGTTCAGACCATCGGTGGGATATCTACCAATGAGGAAACCAACAGCTGTGGGTTCAGACCATCGGTGGGATATCTACCAATGAGGAAACCAACAGCTGTGGATTCAGACCATCGGTGGGATATCTACCAATGAGGCCAATATACACATAAGTACCGTATACGGTATACGAAAACGCCGCTTAAAGCAAGGTTCATTGGCACACGGATCCGATCCGTTTCCAGTCCGTTTGCCCCTAGTTTTCCGGATACGACAACGCTGAAGTCCATTTGATAGATTTTTTACGGACCAGGGCCCATGTTCCCGAAGCTTTCGTTAGGTTAACGATGTCGCTAAAACTGGTAAAATGCATAGCGCAACGACATCGTTAACCTTACGACGGCTTCGGGAACATGAGTCCTGGACCCATGTTCCCGAAGCCGTCGTAAGGTTAACGATGTCGTTACGCTATGCATTTTCCCAGTTTTAACGACATCGTTAACCTAACGATGGCTTCGGGAACATGGCTCCTGAATCGGACCAATTCCGTGTGCCAATGAACCTTGCCACGGGACGGTGTGACAGGGGCTTTAGTCATCTCCAGAATCTCACCGAGACATCAGTTAGGGCAGATTAGATATCAGCAATCATCGAATTTTGTTTTTCGATTCAAGGTCCATGAGTAGCCTGGTGATGACCATCGGGCCAGTGACCGCTGCACTTGCCGGTGGTTATAAGGAGGTTGATAAAATAAACGAAACGACTTCAAATCGTTCTCCTCAGAGTCGATTGAGAAACTGGCGACTTATTTCGTCGACATGACTAAATTACGCGAAAGGACGTTACAAAGGGATAGGCCCTACCTTCTCTGTTGAGGTCTACCAATTATTTTCTCTTTCACAAAATCTTTTAAAAGAAGCTTTTCCCAACAGCGTCCTCGTTTCCAGAGACCTGTCGTTCCAATTTCTCAGGTTCGATGAGAAAGAGCAAAAGAATGGCCCACCTTGGAGGAATTATACTGACAGTATAATTCCTCCAAGGGCCCACTGAGAATATTACCTCGTTGTGGGTTGCAGACTGGTTCCCTGATTACATAGAACTATACGGTATACGAAAACGCCGGTTAACAAAGGCTTCAAGTGGATTCACGACGGTGAAGCCATTAACCGCCGTTTTCGTCGGGTTTTTGTATGCCGTATAGTTCCATGTAATAGGGGCCTTACGCACCCAGGCTCTCCACCCGCGGCTCTCTACTACTGTCCGTTGTGGAATGCGCACCCGCCATGGGAGTGTAGCGGCAAAGACGGGAACCAGTCTATGGACTGATTTCTGTAATGGCGGCGGCTGTTGTGTCATTTGTGCATGCTCCCACCAGGGCAGTTGGGAAGAAGACGTCGCACCACAGGGACCCATCTTGTCCAAACAAGGCTATCGACTCCGTATCAACTCCGTCTTTAGCCTTGTCCGAATCATGTCATCTTTTCCGTTAATGCATAAATTATTAATGAACCTGACCCCTACTTGACCCCGCCTCCGAGCCAATCAGAACTCGCGAAACAAATCACCGTTGGACACTTTCTTTGCTCTTCACGCTCGCATCTGTAACACGGATTTTGATTGACACGTCGATTTTCCTTCGCGCCCCGATGATTGGCTGAGGCTCTCACCCCTCAGAAACGGGAAATGTGGTGGATTCGAACCAGGCTAGATGGCCGTCAGGCCAGATAGACTGGTGGGAACCAGATGCAGGGACCCGACACGAAGGTCGTCATAAACCCTAATCAGGGTGCCTGCGGTCACGCCAGACAAAAAAACACCGACTCCGTCTATTTTTACGTTGCCTGCCCTACTTCAGCCATAAAAACCATCAACTGAAACTCACAAACTACCTCAACTGGGATGTTGAAGGAACACCAAATGTGACCTTGAAAAGTAGGTCAAATTAAAAACCTATCATGTATCCTCATTACATACACACGATAAAAAGTTAGAGACAATCCAGTCATTACCGTAGTTCAGGAGTTACTGGACACGAGTTTTTTGTTTTGGCCACCTGGCGGCCAAGCTAAGAATTGAACCTGACCAGAAGTTGGTGTTATACATGTAAGTCATTGGACATAGGGGTACCTAATGTACCAAGTTTCTGGTCAATAAACCCTGTCAGTTACGAAACATGCCACCAAAGAGGCACCAGTGATAAAAATTTGGTGTCGATCCAGTCATTAGTTCAGGAGTTTTATTGCACTTTTGGTATTTTCAGTTTTCCACCTGGTGGCCAAGCCAACAATCGAATCGGAGTGTAACTCGCCCTTGGAGTCGGAGGTCAATTGCTTCAGCGGTTACTAAACATGCCATAAAGGGAGATGATCCAGTCATTAGTTCAGGAGTTACTGCACTTTTGTTGGATTGGGCCACCTGGTGGCCAAGTCGAGAATCGAATCGGACCGAAATTTGCTGTCATAGGTCATCATACACATGTAATATCGGTATATGCATGTACACAAGATTCAGATCAATAGCCCCATCGGTTACGAAACGTGCCCTGCTAATGTACGACGACGACAACGGATGCTGCATCATCATAAGAGCTCACCAGGTGAGCTAAAAATGTTTCATTGACAAAAAAATTGATTAAGTAAACAAACCATTCCATACGATAACTTTATTGCTTGGAGTATTAGAAAACAATTCTGTGCGTCTGCACTTGCACTTGCACGGTAGAAACGGTCAAGGTCAATTCAATCACCATGACGACAAGTGAAAGGTCAAGGTCATTCACAATTATTGTTGGTTTCTGATTTTTTGAAAAGGTTTGAAAGTATGAGAGATCAGTTATAGGGTATATTCACCTCGCTGTAGCAACACCAGATGGCAGCATTTTCACACACAGCCAAACGATGCATTAGGGACCAAAATGTACAGGTCAAGGTTAAACTGAAATGCCACACTTGTTGTCATGGTGTTACAGAACCTGCTATAACAATGTCAAGGTCATAATCTTTCACAAATTTCCATAAAACTGAACAGTGAGACTGCCTAACACATAATCATTAGAGAAAGGTCAAGGTTATCAGACAAGGTCAACGCTTTTTTGATTGCTAACAAGTGCACCGCTAGGTGACTACATGGGCCTAAAACAGAATTCTTTGGTAATGTGCCGGCTGCCATTTACTGACAGCTTCAACTATTAACTTCCCATCACCAACTGAAGATAAACCAAAAAACATAACAAATCCTACGGTTGCTATGGTAACAAGTCAGCATTGCCACAGCAATATAAACAACAATAGGTTTCCACGGCAACCAAATCAAAGTTGCAGAACACTAGGGGAGGGTTTTACAAATATTTTCATGGAGTTGAACCCTAATAGGGACATACCCTCCCCTCCAAAATTTAGGACACCTCCAAAAATCCCGTCCGTTCCGAAGGAGAACCTGCCAACCACCACATAACTTGGAGGTGCTTTGAGTGGTTCTTCTTCAATTTTTTGATGTTTCTTCCCTGTTGCACTGTAGAACTGTATCAAGGACGTCATGGCACAATATTTTTTTGCACTGCTTCGCTTTTTTTCGTCTTTTGGATACAACCGCTCACAGTGCCAGCAGGGAGGGAAAAATATCAAGGGTGGTATCAACCATCAAATTGCCAAATAATAAGACCACCACACCACCGGTACTGTAAACACTGGGTTAGACTCTGTTATATTTGCAAAATGTGACCCATCACAACAAAACCCGTACAGTCCCCCCTCGCTATTCCGCACCTTTCGAGGTCCAAGGGTTAAGTTCGTACTAACGCGGAGTTTGTAATGGCGACGATTTACATACCTGGTACACGTCATGACATTTTGGGAGCAAGACGTTGGGTTTGTAGTATCCGGGATTTTGTAAAATCAAGGTTCATAAGAGCGAGAGTGCACTGTCACAGAAATATAAACCAGGATGAACCAAAATACCTCCAGGAGATAAAGGAAGAAATGTAATCACTCAGATTTTACAAAAGACAGATGAAAGCCTAGGCCAACTGAAACTGACAAAATGTCTGTCTCAACCTGCCAACTTCAGAGCGACTTAGTACTGGTTTTGTGGTGACGGGCGGGTCACATATACAATATTGCAAGTGACATAGAATATTTTAATATATTGTTTAACAAAGCTTTTGTAAAATTTCAAATGTGACCAGTAGAACTTAAAGGTTCTACTGGTTACGTTTAAAAATTTTAAAAACTTTGCTCCTATTTTGAAAGATACCTGGGATAACTTCATATGGGATAACTTTTCAATGCAATATCTACAAATTTTATTGTCAACCATAGTTTGCATAAAAGCCAAGTTCTCAACCAATCAGCATTTTAATCTTCCTTTTAGCACATAATGATGGCCCCTGGCCACAAACATATGAAGAACACAAATACCGATGACATCACTTGATAATGTACACGAAATATGATGACATCATCAGATAAGTTACCATAGACTTCATGAATAATCTATATGCAAATGAGCATATATCATGAATATGCAAATATATTTACACTAAAACAACCAACTCAAGTGAGGGCACTTTCTCATCTACCCCCAGAGTCCAGCAGACGGCATCTTCTGTCCAAGTTTTCTCACATCCTATGGTATTGATTGAAAAATATTTGAAGAAACGTTGTTCCTATCAACCATCTGAAGAACTTTTCTTCAAATTTTTTCCATTTCACTTCTGAGGCTTTTAGAAAACTACCAGGGGTTTCAATTTCCAGGATGAGGGCATACCAGGTATTTTCAAGAGGCCTATTTTGGGCGCATTTTTGCATGGCCTCGTCTGCTTTACGTGATGGCTACAGATGATATGAAGACATCTTACAAAAGAACAAGAGGCCCATGGGCCTGGCGCTCAGCTGACAGTTGACTTGAGGTGTAGTTGTAGGTGTAATGATGCATGCTAAAGGAGAGGTGGAACTGTAAGCTGACTGGGTCCAGAATGACACCTTGGCTCAACAGGTCAGTTCAAACCTACACTTCATTACCATCAGTTTGATACCAAACATGACTACCTTGGCTCAACTGGTCTTTAAGTAGGTCACTAGGTCATGGAAGTGGGTCAGTTCAAACATACACTTAATTACCATCAGTTTTATACCAAACATAACTGCCTTGGCTCAACTGGTCTTTAAGTAGGTCACTAGGTCATGGAAGTAGGTCACTTTAATAGCTAGTGCCCCCTGGAGAACAAATTTGGAATTAATTTCCATTGCACTTGGTGTACCAAAAATTAAGCTTCATACCCTATCAATTTCAGTTTCATATATTGCCTCTGGACCAAGTTATTGGGGTTTTCCATTTTACGGAAAATGCCCCCTGGAGAGCAGAATGTAGGTCAGATCGCAAAAATGTTTGGTCCTGTTTCGAGTCCTTCCTAGGGCCTACCCCTCCACCAACTTTCATGACCCTCGGCCTTGCGGTTGCGAAATGTGCCAGTTTAACGGACGCTACACAGACACACACACACACACACATCCGGACGCCACTCAGTATACATATGACTAGCTCCGCTGACCTTTGGTCAGCTGAGCTAAAAAACAGCAAGATTCAATGATGCTCACAAATAAAATCTTTTCTCAGTTGTCCACAGTTTGTTTACACTTTCAGGTGTTATTTCCAAAGCAGACATCGCCCTTAGGTATAGGCCTACTGCCCACAAAATTTTTCCCAAAAAATTTTTTCCAACATTTTTTTTTCAAAATTTTTTTTCTTCAAATTTTTTTGAAAAAAAAATTTTTAGGCCTATTTTGGGCACGGCTAATTTGGGCGCTACCGTTTAACGGTAGTTCTACCTGGAAATTGAAAGCCCTGACTACAAGAGAACATACGATCTGGTGAAACCTGGGAGCAGATGAGTTCAATGCATAGACAGGCAAAAGTGTCCCCCTCCCCGCCTCCTCATCTTTGTTTTCCCTTCAAAATCAAAATGGTACTGCATTGATTTCAAAACAATCAAAAGCCAAAGGGAGTCCGTCTATAAGTA
Organism: Notospermus geniculatus; assembly: GCA_002633025.1. Lineage (NCBI taxonomy): Eukaryota > Metazoa > Nemertea > Pilidiophora > Heteronemertea > Lineidae > Notospermus > Notospermus geniculatus. The sequence goes on along the minus strand of NMRB01003604.1, from coordinate 12,817 downwards.
AGCAGATACCTAAACATGTGTTAATGTTCACAGTCCAAAGGAGAACTTGTCGAAATGGAAAAACAACCAGTGATAAAAAATGAGATTCCTACCCTCCCAACTTCCCCCTCTCAACCCAATTCCAAAACACAACAGTCAAATTTCTATGGCTTAAAATCATCAGGCACGTTAAAAACGAGCACCTTGCTGCACTTCACTTGACCCTTTGTTGGACGAACTATTGGATATTCGCAAGAATAGCATTATAATAGGCAAAAAACCCATTTCAAATGATTTTCCCAATAGACGATATCACTCCAAAAGAGTGCAGCACCTGACGGGTCCAGCGTCATGACATCCCGCACGTCATTTCATGATGTCTTGACGTGAGACGAAAAAGATTAAACTGTTTCCCGACGTCATGCTCGCAGAAACCACTGATTTTTTTGAGTCACGTCATGGAGTTCAGAAATGACATGCGGACGTCATGATACTGCCCCACCAGGTGCTGCACTCTTTTGGAGCAATGGAGTCTATTCGAGAAAAATCTATGTACCGTACAGAAAGAAGGTACAATATGTCATGGATTGACGAGGGGTTAAAATGAGCACAAAAGGGCCCCAAAACCCCCTTACCGATTTGACAGACCTGGAATAAGGATAAAATGAAAATATCCATCTGCATGCAAGTATTAGTAATTTGTAATTTGTAATGTAGTTTTGGCAATACGGTCAAAACCCGTCAATTATCACAAAAAATCTCACCACCCTTAAAAATTACGAGTTGTGTTATAATGATTATGACATCATGGATATAAACACGTCATGTTGTTTGGCGTATATTTTGGCTGGGAAATATTGCACGCAGGATTGTGACCTCTTAATTTAAAGGTCTTCAGTAACGAAAATCATGTCGTCAGATTGCACATACAGAAATAGCTAGTTTTGGTTTTCTTCGGTGATGATCCCTTCACTCTCACACCTGGTTGTTACCAGGTCTCACACCTGGTCGTTACCAGGTCTCACACCTGGTCGTTACTGGGTCCACACACCTGGTAATTTCCAGGCCCACCCTTGGCAATTACCAGGCTGCACATCCAGTCATTACCAGGTCACATACCTGGCCATTACCAGGTCACATGCTCATTACCAGGTCACAAGCCGGGTCATTACCAGGTCACATGCCTGGTCATTAACAGGTCACATGCCTGGCCATTACCAAGTCACATGCCTGGTCATTACCAAGTCACATGCCTGGTCATTACCAGGTCACATACCTGGCCATTACCAGGTCACATGCCTGGTCATTAACAGGTCACATGCCTGGTCATTACCAGGTCACGTGCCTGGTCATTAACAGGTCACGTGCCTGGTCATTACCAGGCCACGTGCCTGGTCATTACCAGGTCACATGCCTGCTCATTTTACCAGGTCACATGCCTGGTCATTACCAGGTCACATGCCAGGTCATTACCAAGTCACATGCCTGGTCATTACCAGGTCACATGCCTGCTCATTACCAGGTCACATGCCTGGTCATTACCAGGTCACATGCCTGGTCATTACCAAGGTCGTCCCTCATATCAATACTGCATCATATCGACGTCGGCAAGTTGCGACCACTCGGTGAATCCAAGTTTGAAGTCGAGTTCCATGGATGACTGACAACGCCACCTGTTGAAAAAAACTTGAACCATGAGTAGGAGCGACTCTGACGGGGACAATGAAACAGTCAACATTTTGATATTCTGAAATCTAGGGAATTTTTGTTTACATCTAATTCATTATGCATATTTCGGCACCATTAACACCAACCATGAATATATACTTTACTCTTTGACCCCTACAGGTCATAGGTCATTACCATGGAGATAAATGTTAATCCAGCAGTTAATTCTCTTTGGTTTTTGGCAAGATTTATAAACGAATTTCTCTATTTACACATATCTCACAAAAGTGAGAAGTCTCTTCAAATGTCAACACCACGGAACATATTAGCACACCATGTTATTCAAGGTTCAGAAACCCACAGGTCAAGGTCATTGGAAGCCAAGGTCAAGGTCACGCACACTTCATGAATTTGCTCCAAAAAATATCACAAAGAATGTTTGACATTTTATATCGTGGACACAAATCGCCCGTCAACATTACTTGGACGATTTTAATATCACTTTTTGGAAATTGTCGCAATCTCCTCAGCTGTTAAGTGCGTGTAAACGAAGCTCAGAGTTAGTGAGTTAATCCTATAATAGGTGGTGCCACGGATAGTTCAAAGGTAACTCTGTACAGGATGCGTCCCACAGGGGGCAGCACCAGTCACATGACATTGCCTGGAAGACGACGGACATTCATGTTGCTCCATTTGTTCGTGATGACTACGCATCAGTGTATTTTAGGACAATTATTTGGCGTATCTTTGACCAGATTGAGGCTCCGTGTTAGCTCCGTACTGTCATCGTCCTGTCATACATCGACATATTCCGTGCTAGACATAATCGTTTCCCTGAAAGAGATACATGTATTACGGTGAGATGATTATACTACCAAGCTTAGCAACTAGAATCACTCTGTTATGTTAGGAGCCAGTGTTATCCTAGTGGGTCAAGATTGACTCAAGGTCAATGTTACCAGGTCAAGGCCAGGACACTCAATGTCAAGGTCACAGGGTCAAGTTCACGACAAAGCAGCATAGATTTTAGTGTAGAAATTGTTATACTTGGGATTCAAGCATTAATTGTGGCATTATACAGCAGGTTCAGTGAATACTGGCCAAAATGACTACCAGCCCTACCTGGTGGAGTCGGGATAAACTACGTACCTAATTGATTTCCCCGTTAAAGCATCCGGCGTAAAAAGTCGACGATCGACTTTGCCAGATTTGTCAGTTTTATCTCGCTTTGGAGATGATTTTGATGACGAGCCTTTCTCCGACTCTGATGACGGTCGCCGCCGAACCTCCGTGTGCGTCACAGAATTTTGGAGTTTCTTAGCGATCTGAAATATAAAAGAGAGATTTCGAATGTTTCACCAAGATATTGTTCAGATATTGTTCACAAAACTGGAGAAGAGACATGAGTTGTCTTCACACC
>NMRB01003603.1:8017-24104 GCA_002633025.1 Notospermus geniculatus | reverse complement strand
AAAGGCTAGGCTAGGCAGGCCTACCGGAAGGCAATACTAGCATCTTGTATGCCTCCCCAGGCGGCCTTGCATGTCATGATGTGCATGCAGCTGTGTCGGACATGTCGGAGTGTGTGTGTTGTCATGGTGGTTGTGTTGCAATGCATGGTTGTTGTGTGTCATGTGTGTGTGCACAGTCACAGCACAGCATGCACAGGCGCGACACACGGTGTCGCTTTCTTACCAAGTGTAACAGCGATCAGACGGTTTCACCTCCAAAGTGAAGTTGGATGCAACACTGCTATAGTACGGCAACAGCACCTTGGGTACATTAAGCCTCGCTGAGGAGGAAAATGACACAAAAATAAGGAAATAGAAGAGACGAAATGCGGCCGGCGTGCAGCTCATGGTTGCCGCCATTTTAATTAGCCTTGAAACGAATGATGACATAATAACCAGCGTCTTGGTCACAGAATCATAAACATAGCATGTGGTAGCTTTCAGAGTTATCTTATTTCTTCTACTGGAAGATGGAAAACATTCTTCTCCTTATTTGATAAGATATCGCAAAAGATGAAATTTGCTCGTAACTGGGTTAGAGGGTATATTTGGCGCGAAATTTAAGCGTAGACTGGTCCTTGTCCTCAGCTGCTCCGCCAGTACTGAGCGTGTTGGAGAAGCAGTCTAACGCGCGTGAATCCTGCACGAACAGCGGTTGCAAACCTAGGTTTTCGTCATAAACAAACAATTTCTTGTCATTAAACCGAGTGTTGGTTTTATATTAGGCAAAACAGCTTGCCATAACATGATAACCTAGCCACGCACAACGAGAGGACCTGTTTTCTAATGCAAAAAGTGCGTGCAAGCCCGGGGGTGCTAGCTTGTTTGACGTCACGACGCCATGACGTATGCGCGTACAACAGAATATACGTCAGTGTCCACGGCACGAACGACGTCATTGAAACCTCCTCTTCTTTCTTCATGATGTCATCTTCTTTTCCCGTGCTTCGTGTTAGCTTTTCCGATTTTATTGGACAATGTTGTTGGACTTTTTCGAGTTTGCGGCGCAATGAAAGGATGCGGAACGGAAGGATGATGTCTGGAATACCCAGAGCCTCTCTTTAGGCATCGGAATAAAGGCGCGCCGGCTCGAAAAATTGAAATGACGCCGGCGAAGGAAGGCGACGGCCCCCAATCAAACGATGAGGAGGGTGAAGGCGTCACTGTGGTTTTCGAACCGGACGCTGTTGCAGGAGGCGATCAAAAAGACTATGAAGTCGATAGGCCTAGGCCTTGTTGTTGGCCTATACATGTAAAATGCAACTGCGATTGTTGTCCTTATATTTCTCCCAAGAATCATCTCGTGAGAGCTTGGGAGAATTTCGTGATTTTAACAATTTTCCTATCGTGCATCGTGGAAGTTCTGATGGCGTCGTTTTCCTCTGGTTTGTGGCCATTGTGGTTCGTTGCATACTTTTGCGACGCAGTTTACCTGTTCGATATTTGCAAGCAATTTCTCCAGGCGTATGAAGTCAATGGCATTTTGATTCGAAACCAAGAAAACACAATGCGAATTTATGGCAAGAGGACGTTCATTATTGATCTGTTGTCTATTCTTCCCTCGGCTATCATTTTACCGTTCGTCCCCGCAAACCAAGCCTGGGATTTGATGGCAAAAGTTAGACTCAACCGTGTCCTTCGGTTCTACAGAATCTTTTCTTTCTTCAGTGAGTAGACGCCCCGCTACCCCATCTTAAGGTACAGGTGGAGGTAGCCTACTACAGCATGACATCCGTCTGTCTTCGACTTCGTGTCCGACACGTCTGTCCGTCCACGACGTCTGTCCACGCTTCGGACCGGTCGTTCGCTGCCAGAAGGACTGAGAAATTCTTGAACCTGTTGAAGAAGACCTCCCACTGAATAAAGTAACATAATGCTGAAATATGCTGGAACGTCAGTGGCGGGACAATCGAAAATATTCATAAGCATTGAGAATTTTTGGTAGCTTAGGATTAGGACGGATGTAAAATATATATGAATATGAAAAAAGCTCAAAATACAAGTGCACCATCGTTTCAATATCTTTCCAGATGTTCGTGAAGCTGAACTTGGATCAAACACCAGCAAAATGAGGACACTCAAGTATTTCATCGTGTGTTGTGTGATGACACATTGTGTATCTTGCGGGTGGTATGGGATGGCTTGCCAGGTCGCTGACAGGGAAAACAATACTAGGATTTGTGCGACTGACAGCTGGGTTTATAATTTCGATATTGGTAGGTAAAACTAGGGCCTACTCGAGTCGTGCTGAAGCCTCCACTGGGGGACGTGTCCTATACGCTCTATTTTGCCACGATACGACATATTCCGGACAAATAACTCAGTCCTCAGTCTCCTTTTTTAATTTTAGGTTTGAATGTGACCGATGCCAATCTTGGGGACATGTATGTTGTCGCTTTCTACTTCGCCATGGCAACTGCGACATCAACAGGGTAAGGCAAAGGGCCCGAATCGTTTACCCCCCCCCCCGCCTTTGTGTCCATCGTAATCCGTCTTGCGGGCGGATGTGCCATCTGACACCCCTTGTAACATGCACTTATTATGTTCTTTTTTCAGGTATGGTGACATATCAGGCAGCACCTATCCCGAAAAATGGTTCTCGATTGTCTCCATGTTGGTTGGAATCGCCGTCTTTTTCGGAATGCTGTTAGGTGGAATGACCTCTCTCTTGACTAACTTGGGCGCACAGCGCGCTCAGTTTGCTCACCGTCTAGGGACAATCCAACATCATATGGTAATCGCTTAATTTTGAACTTCAAATGTTTATATCATTATAGTATCAGGGGACGTTTTGTGTCCAAATACATCGACGCAGAATTCGACATCATGATGTGCGCGTGCGCAGAAATCCGCCCCAGTAAGCGCGGGTGATACTTTTCGCGCCAACGCGCGGTTGCACGCCAAACCAGTAACCATCCAGGAGCCATGTTCCCGAAGCCATCGTTAGGTTAACGATGTCGTTAAAACTGGTAAAATGCATAGCGTAACGACATCGTTAACCTAACGACGGCTTCGGGAACATGAGCCCTGGTTTGAGGCGAATCAAATGGAATCTCTCGACTTTTTTTGCAGCAAGAGGAAGGAACATCGTTAGACCTACGTAGCACAGTGATGCGCTTCTACGAGTATACCTGGTACCGGAAGAAAGGTGTGAGCAGTGAGGGCATGTTCGACCCTCTGCCTATCACTTTTCAGGAAGAAATCGCACTGGCGATAAACCAACGAATCATTGACAAGGTAAACCTTTCATCAGGTTCACCAGTCTCCCCATTTTGACTTTGTCCCGTTTCGACTTCTACCCAATAGTCCCGTGGACCTACATGTATGCCGCCTTGGTCCCTTTCCGCAAGTTCCCACCTTCACCTTCAATACAACTTGCACGTGGTGGCGACTCATGAAGATCACTAAAATTCCCGTCAAATTTCTATAACCACTTAACGGCGACTTCTCGAATCGTCAAATCCCACCTGCGGGATTCAATCTCTCTTGTCTTTTTAGGCGCCAATATTCCGTGATTTGGACGTCGGTTTCATCCGTCAACTTTCCATGAGGATTAAACCAGCTTTGTGCTTGCCTCATCAGTTTCTAGTCAACAGGGGCGACATTGGTCAACAGATGTACTACATCCACCGCGGAGAAGTCGAGGTAAGATCGCACTCTGTCACTATAGTGTCAGGAAAAAGATCGAAACATAGTACAAGATGGCCGCCAAAGATGTAAATGACAAACTGACACGAGTTTCGAGGCACGAGCCTCAGGGTGTCCTAGAAACTACTGTCAAAGCATCAAAAGTCCTCTACACACTTGTAGTGTACCGACTGCGATGCGATTTTCGGAGGCGCCCAGTTGTTCTGCGCAGCAGACCATAAAAAGGAGTTCTGCCGAACGCACCAGACGCGAACTCTAAAAAGGCCAATTCCTCTACTTCAGATCCTGGCTGAAGATGACGACACAGTTATGGCTAAGTTGGCTAAGGGCCGCATCATTGGAGAGGTAAGCCCATGCCATTGTCGGTATTCTGTTTTTGACTACCCGGAATTCAAATTGCTTTCCTTCCAGAAACACCTTCTCGAGAGCCTTCCTTTCCAATGAATAACGGCTATTTATTTCAGATCAACCTGGTACACAGCCTTCCAAGGACAGCCTCGATTCGGGCAGCCACACATTGTGACTTGATGGTACTCGAGAGGGGCGACGTACACGAACTCCTGCCGCATTACCCTGACGTCGCCAAGAGGTTACATGACGTCGCTAATGATAGAATATTCAACGCGAAGCCGATGTTGCAGTTCAACATTAGAGAAAAGTTAGATAGGAAAGCAAGTATAATCACCGCTTCTCTGATCTGGTTCACATTTCTCCACGATTTCGTTAGATGACATAACAATCATCTCTTCCCAGATTCCAGCAGACAGCATATCTTCAAAGTTTTCTCACATCCTATGGTTTTGAGTGAAAATTATTTGAAGAAAGATGAGTTAGTTTGGTGAGAAACATACACACTGAGTATTCCCACTGATAAACTCCATCCGCAGTTTCAAACCACTACCCACTGCGTTACCCGCGCTCAGTGAGTCTATACCCACAGCCAACTGAACACTGGGGACAAGTGTATCCCACTGACGAAACATGAATATTTTGGTAACTGACTTGTTCCTTTCTAGATGGAAAAGAAAAGGAAACACACCGAAAATATTACCCAGGTCACAACAGATCAAATGCAATCCATCTCGGAAGAACCTGGACCGTCCAGCTTGTCAATCCAGTCCCACGATGCTAGCAGAGTCCCTGATACGCCCAGTGGCCCGGTGACAGACCACGGCGTTCACAGCATCCTGGAGCGGAGGACGAGCTTGCAATATGACGAGAATCAAGTGTCAACGCTCGTGCGTCGAAGTTCAACGGTCACGGAAGACGGTCTTGAAATCTTCGATAGCGGACGTTCCAATGTGTTGATGAGGATGGACACCCTAGAGGAGGAAGATGACTCCGATTTGTCCGGCATGATTCAGGTGCACAAGCCGCCAGCAATCAGGGTAGGAGGGATAAGACGGCCCACCCATCGTTGATAAGATTAAGAATCATAGGCCCTGGGGAAACTTAAGAGGTTTTACCCAAAACCACCATGCAAAAATCTTGTGGCTGCAAAATTTCTCATCAATTTTCTAAACATGTCCTATTTTTTCTGATGAATGGTCAGATTTTGAATCTGTTGCCTAGCGGTGCTGATCGCCCCATCACGTTGTTTCCAGATTCCACCGCCAGGGGAGGGATAATGAGGCATACCTCATGCGTACAGGGGTACTTTGCCATAATGCATCATTTACCAGGACAACTTATTCCAAAGATACTAACTGATATTACTGTCTTTTCTCCTCATAGCGATGCACTAACTCAATCAAGAGATTTTTCACAGACCTTGGAACAAGGCTCATTAATCCGAAGGTGAAGGGGTTCAAGAACTGGGAGATAACTGTGGCCCTCATGGCCGTCCTCATTTTCATTTACAACACTTTCATGGCATGTTTTGCAGGATTCAATGAAACTGCTGGTAAGTTGTCACATAAACAGTGAAGAGAGAGGTTGCGCATCACTCCGATTCCCATTCCAATAAATACGAGTTAAATTCCAAGTCGTCTTCAGAACTCCGGGTGACGTTCCTGCTAACGTTCAAGAAGTGTTGAAGGAATGTTCCTACAGCACAAAAGCAAGTCGGAAAACACATACGACTCGACGGTTGTCAACTCGTTTTGACGACCGAGTTCATCGAGCAGTGTTGGGCAGGGTTTTTCCAAACTGCATTTTTTCCCGTTATCAACAGGATATGGATCACCAACCGCTGGCGGCGTCTTCATTGTCATCGGGTACCTGATGGACACGGTTCTCTTGGCCGATGTGATCGTTACCTCCCGGACAGCCGTCTACACGCCCAATGGTGTCATGAAAGATGGGAGGAGTATCATGCGCCACTACGCCAAGGGATACCTAATCGTAGATGTTGCTTCTGTTATTCCTATTGAAGCGTTCTGCCTGATAGCTCAGACATCGCAACAAAAATGGATTCTCTTTGCTTTTCTGAAGCTCAACAGACTCATCAAGATGGCAAAGGTAGGTGAAAGGAACGGCGCGAGAAGGCAAAATTCACAAGTTTTCAATGAATACTATCTGTCATCTCATTTTATACCCCCAAAATACGATTGGGGGCGCCACCGCTCATCCGATATGGCTGCCACAACCACCATCTTGATTTTCCGGACAACATAGAGACGGAGGCATAATGCCACGATGTGCCACATACGATTGATCCGAAGTGGCCAGGAAAATATTCCAAAGTGTCCCTTGCTCGGCGAACGCGATAACCCCTCATTAATGATACGATTGCTTTTTCTTTGAGGTTGCCGGACTCTTAGAGAAACTTGAGGATTCCCTTGATCAGAACATCGTCTCTGTCCGTCGAGCGAAGTGCATCGTCTTCATCTCTCTGCTCTCCCACGTGTTGGCATGTGTATGGTTCCTCTCTGCCTGCTCCGGAGACTCGTACGTTTGCTCATTTTATTGGTTCTTATGGATGGAGAAGGCCATCTCAAGTTACTCATGTTCCTCACACTTGAATGGGGTCTTCTACTTGCCCTTGCGAACCACAAGGCACCATGGCTTACAGTCCCACACGACGGACGTGAAAGAGCCAGGAATGATTATATCCCATATGGCGTGGGCTGGATTCGAACCCCCGAGCTGCTTACTGAGCAGACGCTTTCAGGACTCCACTGCAAACCACCAAAACTGAAGGAGCCCTTGGTTAAAACCTACAGGAGTACTGAACATAAAGTTCTTCTGAATTCTTTGTTCTTTCTTTCAGATGTCGCTCCTCTACTTGGGTGACTCACGTTACTCCAGACATATATTCTGGAGAGAATACAACAGCCCCAATACCTATTGGCATGCGATATGTCCAGTCTCTTTACTGGGCTGCAGCGACCATGACAAGCACTGGCTATGGTGACATATACGCCTACACCACCCTTGGAAGAATCATCTGCATCTTCGCTATGATTATTGGCCTACTCCTCTACGGTTACTGCCTAGCCATCATTGCTGCTACTCTTGCCAATCTGGATTCTCCCAAGTATGTTCCACCGACGTCTGCAGATCGAGACACGTTCTTCGCGTAGAGTTTTTCCAATGCCCCGAAACGCCAACGTGAACGTCTATCCTTTTGTTTGGTGCCCTATTCGTTGCATCGAACAATGGGATTGGCATGCGCATGCCAATCCCATTTTTTCGATGCCAGGCGAACGCCAATCCCATTGTTCGATGCCCAAACAGGCGAATGCCAATCTTATTGTTCGATGCCAGGCGAATGCCAATCTTCTTGTTCGATGTCAGGCGAATGCCAATCTTATTGTTCGATGCCAGGAAGACAGCACTGAACAAAGGATAGACGTTTGCGTTGGCGTTTACGCTTACAACATTGGGTGCCGTTTTTCAGAGTGAACTATCAAGCCAAGTTGTTTGCCGTCAAGGACTTCATGATCGAGAACAAGATGAACGAACAAGTGATCGCAAAGGTGATCGAGTATCTCGTCAGGCTGTTCTATACCACACGTGGTGAATTTATCCCTGGCGGCCGGCCGTTGTTGTACGACATGCCTCACGGACTCCAGCTAGATATAGTCAATGACGACGCCATCTCGCTGCTCGGGGATATCCCCTTGTTTCGATATCTTGAAGAATCGTTCCTCAGGATGCTGGCATTGAAGGCCAAACGCTATCTATTCACTCCAGGTGATATCATCATCTACAGCGGAGAAGTCGGCCAGGAGATGTACATCATTAAGAAAGGCTACTGCGAGGTATGTCACCTCCATTATTCAAATAAGTCAGTGTATCCAATGAAATGATGCAAGCATTATACCGACAAGGCCTTCTGCTTGTCTCACATGTGTTGTCTCTTTTCAACAGGTGCTCTCAGCAAACCTGAAGTACAGGTATGCCGAACTGGGTCCTGGAGAATATTTTGGAGAACTCGGTGTGCTTTACTCTGGGAAGAGGACAGCAACTGTCCGAACACTGACGTATTGCTATGCCTTGATGGTAACAAGGGTAGACCTGGAAGAACTCTTTGAAATTTACCCAAACATCGGAAGGTAACACTCATTTTTTGTGGCTACTTGTTGAACACTATGAGGAGTATAATGCTGTTAAGGCCATCATTTTTTTATTCCTTGGTCCTCGGGCTTTTTGGACAGACCTGACAGAGAGGAGGGCGGGAAAAAAATAAAAATAAAATTTTATTTTTCAATATTTTTCATGTCCTCGCACTGTTTATGACTTTACTTTTGGCGAGGAGGATAGAAAAAAATTAAATATTTTTATTGAAAATAAATTTTTATTTTGGAAGAAATAAAAACAGTCAACCTTGCCATTATGAATTACAGCTTTAAACAGACAGAATTATCCTGATAAATGTCTCATACAAACTGATATTAAAGCTTTAAAAAGATATCACTGAAGAACATTTAAGGCCGATTTCGCTGTGTTTTCAAAGAATTTGAACACAGGCATCACGAAATTTATTTCAGAAATTGGGGTCATACGAGAGCGGCGGTAGGAAAAAATAAAAAAAACCATGGATCAATTTCAAGGCGGAGGGCGGAAAAAATATAAAAATAAAATTTTATTTTTTTTCTATTTGGTGAATTTTGCAGAGCGGAGGGCCCGAGGACAGGCTGAAAATAAATATTTATTTTTATTTTTTTCTTGACATTTTCCGAGCGGCTCGCCCGAGGACCAAGGTATAAAAAAATGATGGCCTAAAGGTAACATCCAACGGTGCTTTCATAGAATAGTTCAAATAGCTTAGGGGACTTGATGCAATGAATGATCTTTTGACTGTTACAACTCACATTTTAACTCACCGACCACCAGTGACCAGCTGACGGTATCTTCTGTCAACATTTTCTCATGTCCTATGCTATTGATTGAAAACATATTTGGAGCAAGGTTGTTCAAATCAACCCATCTGAAGAAATCTTCTTCAAATTCTTTCCACTTTATTTTCAAGGGTTTTAGAAAACTTCAACAGAAGATGCTGTCTGCTCCAACTTGACGGCAGACAGATTAACAATGCTGACAAATGGATCTTCCTTTTCAAATACATTTATGATCAATCAATTCGCGCGTGTTACTTTCAGCGAGTTCAAGGGCATAGTCGTCGACAGCAAAGTGAAACAGAACGAAAATCGACTCCTGCAAATCAGAGAGGACAGATTAAAGCAACAAAAGGATGCGGGTGTTTCAGTTGTTAGATCAATCGTGGATATCCTCGAATCGGACGATTCACTTCCCAAGAAGGAAAAGATGAAGAAGAGTTCGGAAGGCAAGACTGAGATGGAGTCTAACATCAAGGAGTCTGTTAAGGTCTTCAAGAAGAAGGAGAACGGAGTGCTGAACAAGGAATACCTCAAACCATTTTCACTCCTAAACCTCTTCCAAAAGATCCTTGCGCTTTGCCTCATGCGCTGGACATTCTTGCCGACTGGAAAGTGGTTGAAGGCGTGGACGACCTTCCGTGTTCTCCTGGCTATCGTTATTGCCTGCATGGTACCAATCCACATTGCATTCCTTCAACAGAGTATCATCATGTGGGTGATAGTGTACATCTGTGATCTCATCTGCTTGCTGGATATGTAAGTGAGACAAGACGAAAAACTTCCCAACTTGAGATATTTATATCGTTTGAGGAAAGTATCTGAAGGGAATAGGGCTGTTTTTTAACTGCTGATGAAGCTAGAAATGAAACTCTGCAGAGAATTTTGCTGTCCATGTATAAAGTTGGTTTATGCCGCCGCACAGATTCAACTTTTTCATAAATCAGGACCTAGATCTACCTACTGCAGCACATCATCATTCAGCAATGCCAAATACGTGTATTGGCGCTTTTCAGGTACATCAACTTCCACGTTGCCTTCTACAACGAGAACAACCTGCTGGTTACACATCCCATCTCTACTGCCAAAAACTACGTGAAGACCAACTTCCTGGTGGACCTTCTTTCCATTTTGCCAATAGAGTTGTTCATCTATGCTGCTTTTCCTTACTTAGATGGTCAGTATAGCCACTTCCTCTGGACTTTCTCTCCATTTTGCCCGGAGAGTTGTTCACAGCAATGCCCCATGACTTATTTAGATGGTCAGTGCTGCCACTTCTTGGTGAATCATTCTGCCCAGGGAGCTTCACCAATGCCGTGTCTCCTTGTCTAGTTGGCCAGGGTCGCTTGACTTGCTTGTCCCAGTCTATAGATTAGATTTCAGATGCAATTTTTCAACGGAAACCTATAATACATGTATTGTGGTTTCAGAGAGTACGGTACAGCTGTTCGCTTTGGGCCGAATCAACCGTCTGATTCAAGTCTACAGGATACCGATGGCTTTCAACTTCCTTGAATCAAGAATTGAAGCAGAGACTGGGACTTTCAGGTATGATACCTGTTGAACTAAATGTCCTCTACAGTGACAAAACCAGATACTGAACAAGCGTCCGTCCCTTTGCCATCTAACGGCTCTGCACAAGATATCCTGCGAAGTTACGCCGACATCAACAGTTTCATATGATCAACATTCAATTTTTTCACTTCAGGAAAATCAAGTTTGCCTTCTACACTGTCATTTTCATCATCATCCTGAACTGCTGCCTCTTCATGATGGCCTGCCCGCCAGACTACTTCATCGCTCCTGGCGTCGACTTTGAGAAAACCGCCTCGGGTCACAAGTGCAGGGCCCAATCATGGCTGACTCTCTCCGGTTATGACGATGAGGACGGCAGCAATTTCCTCAGCCGGTCGGGATACAATCTGACACAGATTGATGTCAGTACTCTCTTCGTCATCAGCATCTACTGGTCCACGGCAACAACTGTATCTGTCGGTTATGGCGACATTAACGCCACGGAAACTGACATAATTGAGGCAAGTACTGGCCTACAAGTTCCTTCGTATCTGCGACACAAACGTCTTTCTGATCGTAAAAAAGTCTGACATTGCAGATGCTGGCGTGCGTCTTGGAACCCAGGAAGACATTTGGGGACGTATTCAAAAAGGGTGTTTAAGACAGACGCATGTAACTTCGTCAAATGCATGGTGGAAGTGTGTGCATTTAGTGAAGTTACACGCGTCTAAGTCTTAATCGCGCGATGACCCCACCCTTTTTGAATACGGCCCTTGATGTCTTTCTGAACAAATTCTTGCCCTTGCAGATGATAGTGTGCGTCCTCGTGATGATCATGGGGGTTGTATTCTTTGGCTACATCATCGCCAGCGTCGCTGCCAGCATGGCAAACGCAGACGCCCAACGAGCTCGATTTCAGAGAAAGTTGGAGATGATCACAAAGTTCTTGAAGGTAAGTTGGCCTACGCTATGCAAGGTGTTGGACGTGACTGCACCTTCACATGTACATGTAGTACGAATACCTCCTATGATATTGTTTTGATGAACTTTCGGTGAATAGCACTGTAGGCTACACTGCTTCTACAGAAATACTTCCACAAATTCTGAGAACCTGACCCCTCTTCCATTCCAGGATCAGAACATCAATGACGAGCTGACGGATAGGGTGATATCTTACTACGAGTACGTTTGGATCAGGACGAAAGGAGTTGACCCGGACACACTCTTTGACGGCCTCCCACTCTGTCTTTGGGGTGACGTTACCTACTCCCTCTACCGAGAAATCATCAGTAAAGTGGCCCTGTTCGAAGGCACAGAGGTCTCCTTCCAGAAGATGTTGTCCAGATGTATCAAGCCAATGCTTTACCAGAAAGGAGACTATATTGTGCGAAAGTTTGACATCGGTAGTGAGATGTTCTTCATCAATCGTGGTGTTGTTGATGTGGTATCTGAGGACGGCTCCATTGTGTTTGCCTCAATGAAGGCAGGTGCATTCTTCGGGGAAGTTGCACTTTTGTTCACTTGTCCCAGGACGGCGTCAATCAGGCGAGTCTTTCTAACTCCTCCTTTGATTACTGTTCCAGTCACTTCAAACATCTCAACGGGTGCTGAAAGCACCTTGTCCAGTGGTCCATCAGGTTGACATAATAACCGTTTTTCAGCTTAAACAATCTTCTCCTCAGCATTTTCAACCGTCAACTGCCAGTGAACTGAGAAACAAATCGAAGGAACTTTCATCATTTGCCATCTTTGTTATATATGAATATTGAATTATTTCTTCTGATCTGTTCTGATCTCTAGGGCCCAGACCAATGTAGACATGTTTGTACTGTCCAGAACTGACCTAGACAGCGTACTGAACTTCTACCCAGAGATAAAAAAGCAAGTGTACACTGTGGCAGAGGAACGGAGGAGTGCTGCTGCTGCCAGGGAAAAGAAAGGGATTGACAAACCAAAGGCCAAGACTATTCAGAAGAAGACAGGAGCTCATAAACAGTCCATCGCCAGCAATTCAAGCAAAACTCAAGGAGGATCAGGCACCTCATCCACTGCCAAAGAAAATAGTGAGAAACAGGATAAAAAGGAGCAAAGCAAGGCGAAGGGAGAAAATAAAGGGAAAACTATTGCCAGTAGTGGTGCTGCAGTAAGCCAGCCTAAATCAAAGGCTGCAGAAAGCAAGACTGCATCTAGTGAGGCTGCAGTTACCAAGGCTGAATCTAGTGAGGTTGCAAAGAGCCAAGCTGAATCGAGTGAGGCTGCAAAGAGCCAAGCTGAATCGAGTGAGACTCCAAAGAGCCAGGCTGAATCAACTGAGGCTGCAAAGAGCCAGGCTGAATCAACTGAGGCTGCAAAGAGCAAGGCTGAATCAACTGAGGCTGCAAAGAGCCAGGCTGAATCTAGCGAGGCTGCAAAGAGCCAGGCTGAATCTAGTGAGGTTGCAAAAAGCCAGGCTGAATCGGGTGAGGCTGCAGTTGCCGAGGTTGAATCGAGTGAGGGTGCAGTTGTCCAGGCTGAATCGAGTGAGGCTGCAAAGAGCCAGGCGGAATCTAGTGAGGCTGCAGTTGCTGAGGCTGCAGAGAGCCAGGCTTGTTCAGGAGGCATCCCGGAAAATAATACGAATCAGAATGCAGGAGACAGTGACAAGAAGGAAGGTAGGTGTGATCAATAGACCCTAATCCATTAACGACATGGCTGCCAGCTTCTCACTGGTCTAATGATCAGGCTCCAATCTTGTTCTCCTCAACTAACCTGCAGCTGGTAAATTGAACACGGACTACGTTTGAGGAAAGAAGGTTGGTTCTCGATGGCATGGTTGGTTTTGGTGGCGTTGGCCATACACACTTCGCACAGCTGTTTTTTCTTCATTCCTTTCAAGGCACCAAAGAAGGCGAGGAACAGAGTGAACCGAAGCCGGGTAGATGTCGTTCGCTGATGCAGAGACTTGACAAGATGAACCGATTTACGATTAACCCAGCTGGCAGGTTCATGAAGTATTTTAACATTGTAACAACAGTGGCCGCTATCATCATTGGATGGACAATAGCATTTCAGGTATCCCCTTTTCAACACCAAGCTTGCTAGGGTTTGCAATGTCGATCTCATGCACTCAGCAGCCAACGCTCCTCTAATCAAAACTTTCCGCACGGATGCAGGACTCGCGGAAGCTAAGCATGATAATGCATGCTCTCCAAATGTTTCGGCCGCCAAAAATTTACTTCATTTTGGCCAACTTTGCCAAGCCGTTCAGGACAGGCCCCTGTATCAGGAAAAATTGTATTAAGCAAGGTTCATTGGTACACGGAATTGGTCCGATTCAGGTCCGTAAAAAATCTATCAAATGGACTTCAGCGTTGTCGTCTCCGGAAAACTAGGAGCAACGGACTGCAAACGGATCGGATCCGTGTGCCAATGAACCTTGCTTTAAAGTCACGACTTGCGAAAGGTTTTCAGGCCTTGATATCACCGAGTTCTATTGCAGGCTGCCTACCAAGACCATCACCCGGCCATCATGGTCCTTAACTACTTGGCAGAGGTCATCTTCCTTGTACAGGTACGTTCTCAAGCCAACTCTGCTGAAGTCTTTGCCTTGACGTGGGCAGTCTTTCTCCAAATGTTAGTTATCCTCCCACCAACTGCATCATTTTGTTGTTTTTAGATCTATGTGAACTTCCACCTAAGTTTTCGCGATAATTACGGGGACTTGGTCGAAGATTTCCACGCAGTGTACATGAACTACTTGAAGACACCACGAGGATTTGCCCTCGACTTCATAGCGACGTTCCCTCTGGACATCTTCGCCCTGGCTGCTCCGACCACGAGTCAGTACAAGGTGCTTAGCTACTTAAGGATAATTCATCTCCTTCATCTGTACCATCCGTTCAGATGGCTTAATAAATGGGAAAAGGAACTGGATGCAGAGTAAGTCCTCAGTTTACCAGAGTTACCAAGACGCACTTCTCATGCTTCTTATGATTCTGAACTGAAATGTCGCAGACGCCGGCGAGCCTTTGCAATAACAAGCAGATTCTGGAAGGGCAAGGCAGTGAAAAATCCCACACATGCTTGACTAAGACGGATATCCACCTGAAGGCTGAGTGTTTGAAGAACTGTCAATTTCATTTTGTTTCTTCCAGCGTGCTGACCGTAAGATTGCTACGTTCCTTCCTAGAGCTTGGCCTACTCCTCCATTATTTCGCCAGCATCTGGTACGGTATCTCCTGTCCCGGAGATGTCTGTTCCCCCGTCCAGTCGTACAAATCATGGACAAGCACCGTTTCTGCCGACTATCACCTGAGGGACACCTCACAGAAGTATTGTGACAGCGTCTACTGGGCCGTCGCCACTCTGACGTCAACCGGATATGGGGACTTCAGCGCTCACAACATCTTAGAGATGCGTAAGTTGTCTGAAGTAAAGGTTTAGTTCAGAGAAGAACCATCCTTTGGAAAAATGTTGCTCTAATCACTTGAGGCTTTACCTCATGTGTCTGGACAAGCAGCAAGTGTATCACTGCTCTCCACCCCTCCCCGTCCAAGACCGGGTACCACGAGGCCTCAAATTCAGTAAATTGAACCCCCAGGGTGAACCTGCCAGTTTTCAACTCAATTTCGACTTTCTCTCTTCAGTTTATGCATGCATAGTAATGATATGCGGCAAGTTACTCTTCGGTTTCGTTCTCGGCAACATAGCAGCTACACTCGCCAACGCAGAGGCACAGAGAACGGAGTATGATAACAAGTTAACAGCCATCACGGTAAGATACTCACTTCAAACGGAACTAGAATGTTCCATGAAGCAGCTGAACATAGGTGAACTGCTACACTATCTGACTGATGTGGTGAATAATCGCCGCCATCTGGGACATCAGTGATCACTATCTGAACATAACGTATTTCAGGCACATCTCCATGACCAAGAGGTCCCCACATCACTCAGACACCGAGTGGTTGACTACTTTGATTATCTGTGGATCAGAAACCAAGGGGTGGAACCAAAGGGTCTATTCAGGGATGCGCCTTACACCATTTTGTCGGAGATCACATTGGAAATGTCTATGGACATGTTCACCAAGGTAAAAATGGACCTACTTGCACTTCTGGCACCAAAGAGCTGCATGGCACTCTAAAAGATCAAGGGCCGTATGCATAAAACATTTTCAGTGTAAACTTATTGTTCCAAACAAAAGATAAGTTACGATGTTTTATGCATATGGCCCCAGGACACGTTGTCAGTCACATCAGTCAAATATCAGATCTCTGGGTGACACAGCCAATGTAGTTTGTATTTCTTTATCATTCTGCATCTCTGAGACAACACATCATCATGAAGACCTCCACATGACAATGTTGCTAAGAATCCATATCATGATTCATACTTTCCAGATAAACCTTCTGGAAAATGCCGAGGACGCATTTTTCCGTCAACTTGCCGAAAAGATCAACATTGCCCTGTATATGCCAGGAGACAGTATCATCCACAAGGGAGATCTCAATCATTGTCTATCCTACATCTACAAAGGGGAGGTAGGAATCCAATAATGAGGCACCTTCTTCACTACTAAAAGGTGCTCCTCCACATGGGAGTTTTCTTGTGCAACTTGTCTG
>NMRB01003602.1:37185-57898 GCA_002633025.1 Notospermus geniculatus | reverse complement strand
CGACTTCGGCAGCCTCGTGGTCTGCCGAAGTTGAGCGTAAAAATTTTTGCATACAAGTCGGAGAGTATATCTGACCTGTCAGCTTTAAGCAGAGCCATGGCTCGCCGATAACCCTCAGTAGGTTCCATCACTGCACAGCATTCGATAACTTGAAGTGCTGCCCCTGTAGAGTACTGAAACAACCGGGTAAGTTTGGAATTGTCATCAACGCTCAAACGACCAACCGAGTTTTGAAATGATCCCATAAATCTGTGATATTTCAACGGATCACCATCAAACTTCATCAGTTCTGTTTTGGGCAACTGTAGCACATCAATACACATCCTGCGAAAGTCGGCCATGACAGGCCAAAAGGGGTAAACAAACCTTGGGCCTAGTGCATTGTACTGACGGTAAGCACGGGAACCAACTGTACAAATGCACTAGGCCCCCTAGGCCGAGGTTATTGTTTACCCCTTCTGAGCTGTAATGGCGGACTTTCGCAGGATGTCTATGTAGGANGGAGGCGGCGGAGGATACCGCAATGGATGAGGCGGCACCGCTTGACCACCAGCGTGATCTCCAACAGCCCAGGGGGGGCGGGGGGTGGCAAACCTGGGGTAGGTACCGATTTCTGAACATGAGCGTTATCATCACCAGAGCTTGGTTGACGTTAGACAGTATCCTCAACTTTGACAGGTGGAGTCTGGTCCGAAAGGCGAGGTCAGAAAGAGATTCTCAGGAAGGTTTATATGTATAAAACAGATCTCAATCAGTGATCTCCAACATTCATGGACATCTGTATGATGAACGTCTACACAATCATACATTTGTTCAAAACAGCATCATAAACTTGTATGCTTCGGACTAGTTTCCACTACAGGCTTGAGATCCACTATATTCCCGTGCAGTTTCTTCAGGCTTGAGATCCACTACCGGTACAATAGTTTCCCGTGCAGTTATACTTCAGGCTTCAGACTGGTTTCCGCTAAGGCTGCTTTTCCACGAAACGTTTGCGGGCGCGGAATAGGAGGCGGACGCGGGTAGAAAAGATCGATCCAACGCATTTCCCTTCAGCTGTTTCACCCGCATCCGCTCCCGCCTCATGTTCCGCGCCCGCAAACGTCTCGTGGAGAAGCAGCCTAAGGTAGTTCCCCGTGCAGTTTATTCATCAGGCTTCAGGCTAGTTTCCACTACTGTTGGTGCCACTCCTGTCTTCGCGGGTTGTTCACGGCCCTTCTGGAAGCCACGGCCCTTCTGGGAGCCACGGTGGTGTAGTGGTTCGGGCCTCCGACTAGCGGTCAGAGGATCCCGGGTTCGAATCCCGCTGCTGGCGTGAGACTTTGGGCAGGTCTCTTTGCCTTACTGGCCTCTCTCCACCCAGGTGTATAAATGGGTACCAGTCGGAAATGCTCAGATTGTAGCGCTGAATGAGCAGCTCATCTGAGTTCTACTGAAAGGTTTCAGGATAGACTGGGGTTAAAGTGTAAAGTCGGATGACACCTCTACCGTTGTTGATATCAGACTATAAACCCAAACTTTAACTTTTCTGGAAGTAGTTCAGTTTCGATGTGTCTGGTTCGATGTACATGAAACCATGTGCTCACTCGTGTTGACGTCGATTACGAGTTACTGCTATAAAAATCATAATTTTCTATGGTGAAGATGTTGTGTGAAGGAGACCCTGCTTTGTATACGTCATGTGTCACTCTGATCGTGTGAATAAAGTCTGTCAGCAGGTGTCGTCAAGGATATTGGTGAAGTGTGTGTCCTAAAAAAATCGTAGACCGTGTAACCCTTGGCAAAATAATGCCTCATTGTTCTGGAGCACCCTCCCGTCCATGAAGTTCGTAAAAAGACTGTAAAAAGTTGCCACTACGGCCACTCCGTTAACAGACAGTTTAAGCCCGTTCGGCAAAATTTTCAAGAACGTACAACTGAGAACAAGCTCCGTGTGATTGGGGCATTTAGCAGAGATAGGCCTACAACACATTCTGTATTCAACAGACAGTTTTACATTCATACGATATGATAATGACATCTCATTATTTGACCAACACAGCGAATATTTATAGAATTAAATGGTCGGGACACAAACAAGGTCATGATGGATCGCTTAGGTTTGTGACCTTTTCGGAGAAATATTTTAAAAAGAATGAGGTTTGTATTAACTTATTTCAACGTATTTACAATTTAGTTTTCAATAATATCATAATAAATCTTAATACCAAAAGGAAAGCATACTGCTCATATGAGTTATGGGGCTACTACACCACAATCAGGTAAACAAAACTGGACAATAAAGCTTTTTCCGCAATCGTTAAACTTCGTTGGGTTTCGCAATTTTACCTGCATATAAAGTACGGCCTATTTTTGCATTCAAATAAATATTTTCCATATAACAAAGATGAACCCAACCCATGAAAGTCAGACGTCAAGACAGTCAGAAATATGGCCCGCGGACGCCTTCTCGGCGTATATTTCTTGGTGACATTCATGACATTAGTGTCTCGCGTCCACCTCATTGGTAAGTCTTACTCAACTTTTTATTTTTGCTGGTCAACGTTTGTCAAATTTATACAAGGTAGAGATCTCGTCCCAGGCAGACATTTCGAGGACCAGATGCTTTCGAATCCT
The DNA here is from genome assembly GCA_002633025.1 of Notospermus geniculatus. NCBI lineage: Eukaryota > Metazoa > Nemertea > Pilidiophora > Heteronemertea > Lineidae > Notospermus > Notospermus geniculatus. Next base: position 55,282 of record NMRB01003602.1, on the reverse strand, counting down.
ACTTACTACCAGTGTTTCGAAGCTTATTCCAACACTGTGGTAGACCATCTTGGCCGACTTCGATTGCAAACTCGAGGGTCGAGTATAGGGTAGCGCCTGGGATGACGTAGTGATGACTCATACCCCGTACTGCGCATGACGAGTAGGAGTTCCACTCGAACACGATCGATTTGATGAAAATCACAAAACATGGCGGCGCTTAATTTAAATTCTGTATGAAATGTTCTTTCTTGACGACACAGCCCACATCTTTTTGTGTGGCTGTGGCAGTGTCGCAGTGCCTAAGATGGGTACTGTTGTGTAAGCTATTGTGCAGTGAGACCACCGGCTGGTGCTGCCACCGTCCGGGGGATTCTGGAGAACGCCGGAATACATGTGATTTCGGACGCCTCTCTCGTTGCCTGTTTGTTTGCCCCTAAATCATAAATGAACCCCCAAACTGCCGGACCCCCCCACACAACAGGTACGAGTGCCCATCACTTCAAAAGACCAGCAGAATCAGCAAGTTGAGCGACTTTGTGTGCAACTGCGAAGGCAGTCCGGAATGTCGGCCTAAATTTCGTCGAACTCGACAATTACCTGTTTCCAGTGGTGTGAAGTTATTCCGTCTAGCATTACTCCCCATTAGCTTCGAAATGAGAAGCATTTAACGTATTTAGAAACACGCAAACCGGTCTGACAAGTCTGAAGCGGCACTTTCATTTCTTCGGCCGCCATCTTGTCACGTGATTACTCGAGTCGAACCCCCGACTCGTGACCGCCCTACGTCATCAAACTCTCGCGAATTCGATTGTAACTCGGGTCGCTCGAGTCCAACTCGAGTTACAATCGAAGTCGGCCCTTGTCCACACAAGGCCGTCGACTGCGTCTTTAGCCTTGTCCCAACCATGGCATGTTTTGCACTAACTCATAATTATAAATTAATCTTACCTCTATTTGACCCCGCCTCCAAACCAATTAGATCTCGTGTAGCAAATCGCCGTTCGGCACTTTCTCTTCTCTTCCCGTACATATTTGTAACACGGATTTTGATTGGCACATCGATTAGCCTTCGCACACCGATGATTGGCTTGGGCTCTGAGCTCCTCAGAAGCGGTGAATATGATGGATTCAAACCAAGCTAGATGGGCGTCAGGCCAGATAGACTGGTGAGAATCAGATGTTAGTAGTCGACATCATCAGCACATAACATGCTGGAGCGGCCGAGATGTGAATTACCTAGTATTAAAGGTGCTCTATAGTTCGAGTTGTAACCATTACGGTGTGCCCCTATTGTCAACTTCTGGTACATGTACTAACAAATTGGATAAAATCGAATTAAATCTCACCTTTCAAAACTTTTTGTTTGTTTTTGAGTGTAAAATCATAAATATATTTCAGTTACAAGAATATTTATCAAGATAGATATAAAAATAGATAACGTTAATGTGTTTTATACAAGGTGCTGCCACCTGTCCGCAGGAAAAATAACTATTATAATCAACCAATTAAATAAACATACCGTAATGTTTACAATTCGAACTAGGGCGCCTTTAATATCAGAGGTTTTGTAACTGGCTCAAACTGGTGATGCACAGAATACCTTGCCAATCATTTGACAACTCTGGCTCTATATCGGGGCATATTTGTTACCTATATACATGTACAGAGGCCTTAATCAAAACTCCAACAGCGCCACATTGTCTCCATTCTCCCGACCTACTCAGTAGTGCAGCCATTGTAAAAAAAAATCAGAAGGCAACGTTTGACAATGGGAACGAGATTTTCCTTAATCTTTCCAACCCATTCTAATGCGTTATGATGAACTAGTCCAATTTTCTTTTCAGTTCCACCAAAAACGCCAGTGTTGTCGGTTTTTGAACCTGCTGCCATCGGATCATATCGTGAACTCGTCTGTGATGCAGATCAACCCGGGGCGGGAACAATCACATACAAATGGTATAAATATTCAACTAACTGGGAAAGTAAAGGACCCATTGGTACAGGTCAGAAGTATATCTTTAATCCAGTGACGAAAACGCGTGTGTTTCACCAGGGTGGTAAATCAGAGGTGGTGAGTGGAAAGTACAAGTGCCGAGCGAGTAATTCTGCTGGAACAAAAGACAGCGAATGGGGAGATCTCTATGTTTATGATCCATGTAAGTTCTATGCCCTGTATTTTAAGAGTTGTTATTAGCGAGCCAATAGGCCTTATCGCACCTAGCACATGTGAAGCCAGCCAGGCGGAAAGGGCCCAAACATCAGCGCCCCGTTGTACATTTACAATACATCGTGCAATGCATGGCGTGCATTTCATGTAAACATTGGCCAATAAAAGTAAAATCGATGATTAATACACTGAACGTCCATACATCGCCAACACATTATCATAGGGCCCTGTCGTGTCGATGGTCACGTGCCAGTAATTGACCAATCAGCGCGGGGTTGGGGCGGGGTTGCATGATAATGTATGTTGATGTTCACACACTGTCAGTGTATTAAAGCTGACCTATCCGCACAAAAAGCCCCCATGCGACGAGCAAGAGAATTACAAACGCCCTGCAGACACCTCAAACGAAGGTTCAGAACAGGATATACCCCACGACGCCAGGAGGGCGCCACCTTATTTGTCTTCGAGCTTTAGATGTGTCAACATCCTTTGGTGAGCTCCTGCTGAACAATTTTCTGAAAGAAAATTTTTTGACCCAGCTGGGAGTGGAACCCGTGCCCTGTTTTCTTTGCTCCACCGTCTTACCCGTTCGGCCACCGAACTTGTTGGAAGTCTTCTCTTGTTTTCTCTTATTCGTAGTATTATTACGTAAGTCGAAGGCCTACGTCTATGAAAAACACAAATCATATTTCTGTCAGCTGGCTCGTTGGCCGAGTGGATAGAGTGGTGGATTACAAATCAGAAGATTCGACGGATCGAATCCCGTCTATAAGTATAAATGAGTACATTTTTTTTTCTTTGAGTAGTGTGAGAGGTATACGGAGATGTTGACAGCTCTGTTGCCTGAAGACAAATAAGGTGGCGCCCTCCTGGCGTCGTGGGGTATATCCTGTTCTGAGCCTTCGATTGAGGTGTCTGCAGGGCGTTTGTAATTCTCTTGCTCGTCGCATGGGGGCTTTTTGTGCGGACAGGTCAGCTTTAATCATCGATTTTTTGCGATCGCGAAGATGATCGGCGGTCAATAATTTATCGACTTGAATCACTTCAACACCGCCTCCCACGTAGCTAGTACTAGTAGTTTAGGCGCATCCGGCTTTGGGAAGTTACTTTTATTGGCCAATGTTTACATAAAATGCACGCCATGCATTGCACGATGTATTATAAATGTACAACGGGGGCGCTGATGTTTGGGCCCTTTCCGCCTGGCTGGCTTCACACGTGCTAGGTGCGATTAGGCCTATTTTACAATTGGTTCCGGAAAAGTAGCGTTGAGAAAAAGAAATATGCTATGGTAGCGAACTGACATGTAAGATGCACGTCATTTGTGAGGTTTCGCAAATCTGACGAAACACGAGGACGTAATAAGAAACATGGCCTTCATTTCCATGACATACACAGGCAAAATGACGTACATACGGCGGACGTAAGGCAATTTAAATATATCCGCCGTGTGTACAATGGATCATCCTCTGGACGTCCGCTGTACCTATGGCTTACGTACGGAAAAATATGTCCACCGAGTATATGCCGTACATATGGCATACGTACATCATACGCCACATATCCAGCGTACATACGACGACGTACATACAAATTGAATCTAGCTACTTTTATATACGGTACATACGACAAGCAGGACGTAGGCATATATACCGTATGTACGCCATAGGTCCGCCAGATGTACGTCAATTTCCCTGTGTAATGTTCAGGAGATGGTTGGTACCACAAATATCGCCTGATAGGTCTACAAGAGTGTCTTCCAGCGTATGATGTGACATCGATAGAGTTACGGTTTATTAAAATTTGAAATTGATCTTTTGTTTGCACTTCGTAGATAGGAAGTAAAAATTTAAAAATTCGAGATGCACTATAACTCTCAGGTTAATGCTAAAAGACGCACCGGCAGCAGGAACATTTTGTGGTAGCAACCATCTCCAGAAATACATTACGTAATGGAAAAAAAAGTTGAATTTCCTATTTCGTACTTCGTCTTCGTTAGATTTGTGAAACTTCGCTATAAAGCACCATAACGATTTATTTATATGAAATACATGTAGAAATCGGGTTTCTAAGGTGAAAGACATTGCTTCCTACCATGCAGATTCGACCCAATAACCCTCGCATAACGATTTATTTGAGGTTGAGTACGTATTTGTCGTCAATTTCAATGCGAGTCTATTTCAGGTTCTGAGTACACAATCAGGGTCCATCTACCACCAAAACTTGCAGTTGGAAGCACATTCTTCATCGACTGTTACATCAAGAATCCAAGTGGCTCGACAGTGACATGGACGAAGAGGAACGACTCATTATCTGGCGCTGATACTGTTCTCGTCGCGAATAGCCTCGGATGTCAGCGTTCAATCTTTCCACGCTACCAATGGCGCAAGTGCCATGGCACAAGCACTGCGTCTAGATTCTTCTACCTTGGAGTTACTAATGCTCAGGCTTCGGATTCCGGTTATTGGGTCTGTAGGGATGCTGGCCTAAAATGTGGAAGCAATCCATTGAAGATAGTGATCAAGGGTATTTATTATATTCATCATTTCACTTAAAGCGCCACAGTAAGCATCAGATGACTCTTTCTCCCTCCCGACCTGGGCTAACTGCACAGAAAGTCCCATAATGCTAAAGGAGCCTATCGGCACTATCGGACTTTCTGTGCGGTCGTCCCCGGATAAGACTGGTGTCCTGTCCAAGCTGTAATAGCTGCGGTTACACTTCATAAATCCCCGGAGAATCTCCGGAGTTTCTCCGGGGTTTTTGCGTTTACACCTATATGAATCGCCGGGTCTAAATAAAGAACCCATACATCCCACATGCATTCTCAAAATCTCCGGGCTTATTTTAGACCCGGGGTTCAAAATCTCCAGGGCCCGTATGCATAAAGGTGGAATAAGCTTATTCCAGGTATAACTTAAGGTTATAACGTTAGGTTATACCTGGAATAAGCCTATTCCACTTTTATGCATACGGGCCCTGGGTTTTTCAGATAGGTGTAACCAAGGCTATACTGTATCCGATGTGTTTAGTGGCCGCCGCCAAGAAGATCGTCGTGCCTAGATTTTCCAATTATACACGTTCCCGACCACCAATAGAGCGCATAGGCGTAACAAATGTCCTTGGAACCCTACTTTACATTGGTGAGACGTGATGATGTCGTTTTTCGCATAAATGAGACAATTTTCTCTTCAATTCTCCATGCCAAGGTAGTTGTACAACAGTGACCCTTGTCGGATTGCGTATCATTCACTACTATGGGCGCTTTTGTTGGACTGCATTTTGCAATTTGGAATTAATTTTTTTCCTGTTTTTATTTGCTATAAACACAGACTGTGATGATGCCCAGTCTCCAGAAGGAGTGTAACAAATCTGCACTGTCTTCCCTCTTATTGTATAGATTTCATCGCTGCAAGAGGAGTTCCGCTTTTGCAAAAATGTGTACATGTAGCTCCCCAGGCTCAGACTATCCTGCCCCCTTGGATTTGACCCCAGTAAAATATAAATGAAGCCATGACCCCAAAAACGAATGAGGAACCGGCGTGCCGTTTATCCCGACAGGTCGGCGCAGCGATCGATGAGACCGAACCGACGTCATTGACGTCATTTTATGTGCTGACGTTGCGTCATGAAAAAATCTGCTGTACATTTTTCTACAGGAAAAAATAAGATAAAGACGTTGCCGTTATCGCCATCCTACCTCTTTATTTTAAGAAAAAAAAGCAAAGAAATTGCAGAAATTTTCATCCGCGACAAGATGGTGTAAATTTTAATGTCATGCGACCGAAAAAATAGGGTTTATTTCACGCCAGAAGTTAATGGAAATGACTTGAAATCACGCTGAAAAAAGAAACTTCGGTCTCATCGATCGCAGCGCCACGTCGTGACGTTAGTTCGTCCGGTTCCTCATTGCTGGAAGTCTAATGCCCGGTTGTTCAGCTCTCGTTCAAGTCGAGTTCATGCCAAGCTCGACTTAAACGCGACTTATGTCGGGTGTTATTTTCTCAGCGCGTTGCACAACCTGCACTCAAATCACAAGTCGTGCTTAAGGCCTGCCTCTAAAAACCTGGGTATTGTCGTAACGTCACTGCCGTAACGTTTTTGGGGTCGGGTATTCGTCCCGGTGGTGACGTAAATGAATGTTTGTGTGTATTATAATCCAAGAAATTGATTTACTAGTGACAAAACACCGTTATCCTCCCTGGCAATCATCTTGATCTGAATATGACACTTGAAATGTAACAATAAATATCATGCAGGTGAGGTTATATATAGCTGAAACACTATGCGTTACGGCAGTGACATGTAATCGATTCTGCCCTAATCAGAACAGGACATTTTGGGGGATCACACCCAAAACGTGCATTGCTGGCACTAGAATAGAGTATAAAAATACTTATTAGGTTAAAAAATCAAGAAATCTCCCCCAAATGTCATGGTTTATTTTTTGCCCTTTTTAAACCGGTGTAGCAGTAAATAGTGTCCCCCTGTAAAAAGTGTCCACTTCTACTGTCGAATGACGGATTAAGCGGCATGGGTATAGAAACAAGTTGTCAGAGATTAGAATGTAACAATAGGATATTTTGTTCCCCGAACTTTTTTTCCTATGACATTCTTTCCCTTCACACCTGAATTGTGTATTTTATCCCACATCCAGCCTAAAGGCCGCCGTAACGATATATTTTTTCCTACGAAATATTTTGTAGAAATTTATTTTACCGTGTATGACGGGAAACATCGTCCCATTTTTGTCGTATAGGAAAAAAACCACAAATAGGTTCTGTCCTATTTTTCTTGTACAATAAAATGCTATACGGAAAAACTCCTAACGTGGATGCCGTGGTAGCATATTATTGTACAGGTGACCTTCTGTGCCGCTTTTGTCCGCATGTAATACGTCAATCCTACAAAAAATATAACCTCGTGAGGGGGTCATATTTTTCGTCACACACAATAACTTTTTCGCTGCAACGTAATACTTCCTACGAAAAAAATGGGATCATCTACGGCGGGATGCGAAATATTTCCTTCCAATAAAATTTGATGAAAAATGTACGAAATATTTCGTACGAAAAAAATGTACCGTGTACGGCGGCCTTAAGGAGTGTGTCAGCAAGTAAAGAACTATTTACGTCTTTGAAATTCTTATATACTCCAGGGACAAATGACAGAATTTGCCTTGTTCGCTGCTTTCCAGCCGAGGCTGCTGTTTATTTTTACTTGTCAACGATGCCCGTGCAATCCATCATTTTTTCTCACCCACTAATTGCTACTTCAGCTCGCACTTGTTATTATTATCTTAGTATCTGTTCCAATGCTCGGTACCAGCATTTGCCCAAACATGCCAAAGATCACACAGGACAGCAGCAATCTACACATATGCAACTGTATAGTTGAGTCTGTAAGCCGTATATGTGTGTATGTTGTTTAGCCAGCATTTTGTGTTGATTGTTGGAGGCATTTTTTTCAAATGAAAAGATGACGGTTGAGGTGAGTATTAGAAGTCACATTGAAACAGATCATAGTAGCTCAGACGTTCTATTTTTGTAGGTCTTGCTTATCTTGATAGTGATAGGATGACCTCCTTTACCTCAACGGCTCACCAGAATCAATTATAGTGGTAACTTTATCCCTGCCTACGATGAAGGCACATTCTTGTCATTTGTCTCTAGAGTATATACAATCGATGAATGAAAAGTGTTATCTCCAAACTTCATGACCAAACTTTTCATCCAATTTTCTGAACATGTTCAATAAAGGCCTACATGCGGTTTATACATTGAAGCCCCAATAGGCCCGGAATCTGAATTTCCAAAAAAATTGGATGAAAAAATTGGATCGTGTGTATAGGCCATTACTGGTAGAAGGATAATTCCAGTGATTTGTAACCTGGTTGTATTGTTGTATTTTTTCCAAAAAAAATTGGATGAAAAAATTGGATCGTGTGTATAGGCCATTACTGGTAGAAGGATAATTCCAGTGATTTGTAACCTGGTTGTATTGTGGTATTTATTCCACGAAAAATAAAATTTACAATAGGAGTAGGAAGGGCCGAAGCCGAAGCATTAGTTGCCCTTGGAAACAAAATTAAACATAGAATTTGTGGCGGTGGAGAGAACAAAAGAATAATTTACATGAATGTTAAAGTAAACTTAAAGTAAAGTCACGTGGTGAGTTGACATACCACGGACAAACAGAATACAGAGAAAATGATACAAAACGAAAGTTATATATGTAATGAGATAAGTACGGTAGACAACGGTAGACACCCAGAGGAACTGGTAAAGACCTATTCAAACACTAGGGCCCATATTTTCAAAGCTGTTTTAACGCTAAAATGCATTTTAGTCCAGCAATTGCATGCCTACAAGTCCAGCAATTGCATGCCTTAAGAGTGACTTGGGGGGATCATGGCAGCTACCCCAAAGAAAGAAACAGGAAAACGTGGAGAGGGCACCCAGAGACGGTGTTAACATGTAGGGAAGAGATAGAGGGAAGGATCGTTTAAGTAACGCTGTTGAGTAAAGTATACGCAGTATCAAGAAAGGTAGCAGTTTTTGATATGATGACCTGGTTTGCTTAGTTTCAGTCCTGCCGCCGGGCAAACCTCAGATTAACGGATTTCCTTCCGGTCCAGTGGTGGTTGGGACGAACCAAGAACTAACGTGTGTGGCCTCACCACCTGGTGATACATATGACTGGTACAAGGATAACAACAAGCTGAGGACATCTTCAAGTTATGACTTCCAAGTGAAGAAGGAGAGTGCTGGGGTCTATAAATGTGTAGCAAGGAATGCGGCAGGGTCGGCGACCAGCAGCGATAAGACACTCATTGTTTACTGTAAGTATACTGTGGACACTGGGGGCATACATGTACTCGAATCCCGACAAAACTCGCGCTGACCCAGTTCATGTACTTGTCGTTTTGAGAATGACAGGGTTTCGTGCTCGCTCCTTTCGCAACTACGCCCTGAGGACATCGGCTCGATTTCCTGTCGTACTTGCGAAAGAAATCCTTTTGCCCAATCACAGCATCGCTTTCATCCCTATCACGGTATCTGTCTAGAATGGTGGCTGTAAAAAATTTATCGATTCGCTCACTGAGAAAATTCCTGAGTTTCTGATTGTTCCTGAATAAACTTCGCGTCAAAACGATTCTCACGGATTATCTAGTACGTACAAATGGGTTCAAACCACGAACGTATGATCCAGTTCATGTGTTTGGGGCAGCTATCATTCGACAGCGAGCATAAATATGGAATGAGATGCAATGCTACGAGACTGGTATCCGGTAACTCGTTACACCAGATCTATGTGCCGACGTTGTTGCAGTAGGTGCGATATTGGGTTATTACATCAAGTGGCATTTCCCCACTGCATTGCATGGTTTATTTGTGAATTACCAACTGGCGAGTGCAAATGAGGGAATGTCCCTCTGCTCCACCGAAATAGGGTGGATGTCCTCAGGGCATTGAGGGAGGATGATGATGAATTTATTATAACGAATATAATTTACAATAAATTTTAAAAGGGCCGAGGCCGGAGCATTAGTGGAGGATTACGACCGTAAAGGAAACAGGGCCGTGTAATTTAATCAAAATCGAACCAAACAGAGTAGTTTATTTGGGGGCAAGAAGTAAACGGAAATACTCTCAGAAAATATGTAGGAATTGTGGGTCTTACACTGACAGGGCACGTCGTAGCATTAGATCCCGGGTTCATCATTGTGTTGACAGCACGTAAGACACCACAACGGAGCTACCCAAGCAATGACAGCAGTAATAGAGAGTTTTCGCAAAACCCCCGAAACGCCTGCAGGAATAGTGTAGGAGCTGACAAAGATTTAATGCACCTCTCAAGTACAAAAACATTTTTGGGTTTGTGGGTTAGTTTCTATCCCACTGACCCTAAAACCCAATTCTTAAGTTCCGCAAATGGTGCGTTCAGGGCTTGGAAACTGATGTACGTGTAGGCCTACAGCTAACTTTTAAATGGGTGGCTTGAGACCCTATAAATGTATTGCCAATAGATAGAAACATGGGCCCACTTAAGGTCAAGCTGTTGGTTTACATTATGTTGATCCAGGCCCCTCTGAGAAAAGCAATCAAGACACCCCCAGGTGACGGTTTTTGTGGTCCAATGTGGTCACTGTGCTTTATAGAAACAGAAAATGAGCAAAGTCCTGAGAATGACAGCTTAATTACGTTACATAATCAATAACAAAGGAATTCACCAAACACGAAAAACAGGTACAATTTTCTCAGAGAAGAAGCATGTATATGACACATTCAGGGAGTGACAACAATGTCACAAACACATAGTACCTGCGGTGGCAAAGGTGCCTTGACCAGCACTTCATAGACACCACACACACTCAATACATTTGAGGAGAACCAGGAAGTCATATAACTTGTAGTTTTATGGTGTTTTGACATGTTTTATTTCCAATGTTCCAAAAATTCAAAACGATAGCTTGCCCTTAATCAGATCAGCATTATTCTTATTGGTTTTTATTTGCTATATGATGAGAAATTCAACAAAGAGCATGTATTCCATTAAAAATGGCCGAAATTCGGAAAAAGACATAAAACAGTCATTCATTCATTTCCAACATGATAAAATACGTAACAATATGTTTTTCAGTCTCAGTGGGCCCATGTTTCTATCTATTGACAATACATTTATAGGGTCTCAAGCCACCCGTTTAAAAGTTAGCTGTACATCAGTTTCCAGGTCCCTGTACAAATGCTCTGATTTTGGTCCAATGACAAAGCCAGTACCCAAAGTTCAAACGAGTTTTGCCCAAACTCGCTAATGTTATAAGTGTTCCGTGTAAGAACACGAAGGCCTGTATGGTGAATTTGTTACTTCTGGGTCACCGTTGTTTACGTATGATATTTATAGGCCTACAGTATATCACTCCCTGATTTGAAAATTAATAAGAGATGCAGTGAAGCGATATTTTTGTGTCCTCATTTGAAATATGTGTTAAACTATTATGTCGACAAATTATAGTGCGTACATTTTCTTCATTCCAATCCACAACTTTTGTGCCCTGTGCCTCGGGATATCCTAAACAGGACTCCACATTGACATAAATCTTGCCTTTCAGTGACATGAACAAGTGCGCTCATTCATGTCTTTTCCCACTTCACAATAATAGTGATTTTCGCAAATCTGACGGAACACGAAGTACGAAATATGGAATTGGATATCATTTCTGTGATGTAATGTACTTCAGGAGATGCTTGGTGCCGCAAATATCGCCTGCTGCAAGAGCGTCTTTTGTAGCACATGACGTTAGACCGATAGAGTTGCAGTGTACTCTGGTACATATATTAAAATTTGAATTTATCTTTTTCGTTTCCACTTCGTAGATGCGAAGTGGAAATTTAAAAATTCAAGATGCACCATAACTCTTATCGGCCTCAGATGCTAAAAGCATAGCTTTATCTTGTATTCTAAAATACCTTAGTTCCTCGTGTGTATGTTTCAAATGGAAAATGCATTAGCCTCATTCTGAATGCCGCGGGTCTGGTGAGACAACCAAGACCCCCGCTCAGTGTTCCCAAAATGGTGTCTGACGTCCAACATTTCTCGCTTCGAGCATTCAGCGAGGTAGTGCGGCGAATGTCGGCGGGATAAACACCCAGTGACCTATCCCTAGGCCGTTTTGGACCATCACCTATATTTCCTGCGGATAATCCGTTGAAGAAAGCACCCTGCGATCTCATTTCGACTCCTGCAGCTTGCTGTTAGCGCTGCACACAGATGTACACGATGTAGGCACGATGTACAGGTTTGTACAGGTTTGCTCGGGTGGAGCAAAAATTCCGTCCAAACCCTCGGCGAAGCGCCTCGGGTTTGGACTACATTTTAGCTCCACCCTCGCGGGTTTGGTGTCGCAGCCAAGACCCTCCGCCTCGGGTTTAATTCCTTAATTTAATCTGTGTAGATAAGCCGGACTCAGTGGTTGTGTCATCTGCGAAGACATCGTCAAATGTTGGAGAAAAGGACAAATTCACATGTACAGCAACAGGAGGCAAGCCGACCCCGACCCTGAAGATCTATTTCAAGAGGTCAGGTGGTACACCAGTGGAAGTCACTCAAGGTCAAGAGAGGGTCATGACAAAAGAAGACAACCAGGCCGAATACTATTGTGAGGCTACAGTCCCTAAATATCCCGCTTTGACAACGAGATCAGTATCAAAGACATACGCCGTTACTTGTGGGTATTATATCATTAATTTCTTAGAACAAGAAAAGGACATCGGAGCGATGTCTATGGTTTCCGATGATAAGTTTTCTACTCTAGAGCTAGTTATCTGTGACCTTGACCTCTGACCTTGAGAAGTATTGCGTAACTGGAACAGCTAGGGATCCTTGATTAAACAAATAGGGGATGGTTAATGCAGGCTTCTAATTAGTTTTCCCCTGAAATTCTGAGTAGATTTGCACTTTAGAACTGTTTGACCTTGACCTTGACCTCTGACCTTCAAGGTCATTGTGTAATCTGAAAGCTCATCCTTGATAACCTAGGTGTAGATGAAGGTTTTAGGTCTCCACCATCACCAGATTCTGACTTATGTCATGTTATCAAATTTGAATATCAAATCTCACCACGATATCAGCAAATATCATGCGACCGAGCAGGTGCAAACTGAAAATTTCAGTTGCAATAACATCCGTGGATGAGCAATGATGTTGTGATACCAGTTTTAAGTCACTTACTGTGGCAGATCTCCCGATATGTCAAAATATCAAATTCGATATATGAATATCATTATGATGCTGACACTGGAGAATAAATTTGTTGATGCCAGTATCTTGCCAAGGGCCATAAACATAGGGAAGGAACTTGTTGCTAGTGCTCTACCTGGCGTCGGAGACAAGTTATTCAAGAAACAAAAGTGTGACAGACAAAATCTCAACTTTTGATATGTCAATTTCACCATGAACCAGGTATCGGAGACTGGAAATTTTCATTCCATCTTGTAGCTCAGGTCATGAAACCTGGGGGTAGGTCACATTTCCACGTCTGTAGCTCTTGCAGGAACAAAGTTACAGGTGTGACAGACTAGACAGACAGACAGACAGACAGACAGACAGACACAGACAGACAGACAGACACCACGACCAAACACTATATGGTTTCCGATCTTGAGATCGGAAACCATAATTAGGAAATTAAACCGTTACATAACTAAACACACCAACACAGCTCCCCATATAACGTGCACACTACATGTATTCTTCCGTATCCCTCCCCTGTGTGGCGGCAGTATCGGAAACCAATCCCAGTAAGACTGGTTTCCTGTCCAACCCACACATAGCTAGTACCGTGGTAGTGACTAGGCTAGACTGATACCACGTCAAATCTTTAGCTGAGCTTATTCTCGATCTTTGCTAATTGATCAGTACGATCATTCAAATGGGTAGAATTGAACAGTCTTGTCGAGCAGGTATGACCTGTGTCTTCAATCGCGATCATAATCAACCTCGCCAACGGGAATCAGCGCTGTGCATTAAATAGTGTACATGTACATCGATTGTGTGTATAAAGTCATGAACGAGATCACCAAAATGAGATCCCGGGAATGAAGTGCACTACGACGGCGTCACGAAACGAGGTTAGGGAAGCATATGTGACAGGAATCATAGTCTCCCTGGAAGCAAAGTCCGGGCCCTATTATTACTACCCGATCAACCCACAGTTTTCCTTTGTGACCAACACCTTTAGGACATCCATCCCCGTCACACGAGTTTTGAATATACATGTACATGTACTCTAAATACTCACTTACGTGTCCCATTCCTCAACTCGGAAAAAAACAAGATGACATTGTAAATGTCTGATGGTTCCCGCTTAAGAGGACCTTACAGGCATGACAGGCAGCCTGCTCATTGCCACTTTGATGTGCTCAAATCAAATCATCAGGTTTGACCTTGACCTTGACCTCTGATCATCAAGGTCATTGCATAATCAAAATGGGCATCCTCAGTAACCTAATAGTGGGTGATATCATGCTTTCACCTCTGCCATAGGCAGAGATATATCAAATTATCAAAGTATGACCTTGACCTTGAGCTCTGATCATCATTGTCATTACATAATCGAAATGGGCATCCTCAATAACCTAAAGTGTGGGTGATATCATGTCTCTATCACTACCACAGACAGAGATATTGCAAATTTTCAAGGTCGACCTTGACCTCTGACCTTGACCTTGACCTCTGATCATCAAGGTCATTGCATAATCGAAATGGGCATCCTCAATAACCTAAGTATGGGTGATATCATGCCTCTACCTTTACCACAGGCAGAGATATTTCAAATTATCAATTTTGATATATCAAAATCTCATGATATTTCGAACACCCGGACACTTGAGGCTGAGAATTTCAACATAGTCCAGTCCTAGGATAAGTAGGCATGAACTAAGACTTGTTTCATGTTGCTCAGTTGACAGTATGGCAAGTTATCTGAAAATATCAAATTCGTGATATCGATATCACCATGACCCCAACATCTCACATCAAAAGTAATCAGCCCATTCGATTCCTAAGGTATGAAAACCTAAGGGTAGAACTTATTTCCATTGCTGTAGGTGTTGAAGGAGCCGAGTTATGCCATCAGATAAAAGCGTGACAGACAAAATATCAAGTCCGATATGTTGATTACATCATGATGGAGGCATCTGAGATTGAAAATTATTGGCTCATTGGATTGCCCAGGTTGACAAACCTAGGGGTAGGATTTGTTTCCAAGGCTGTAGCTGTTCAAGGAGATGAGATATGAAGGTGTGACAGACCGGACACACAGACACACACACGCACACACACACAGACACACAGACAGACACCATGACCAAAAATAATATGGTTCCCGATCTGATTGATCGGGAACCATAATGACCAAATCCTACTCTTTAGTTCAAGACATCGCACGCTGTCATTCTTTGCCAGTGTAAAGTTTTTCAGTGTTTCCGTGTGTCAATGTTCCCCCTATTGTTCTGGAAATACTGGCAGATAGATCGACACGTTTCTCTGTGTGTCCTCCATTGTCGAGTCGCGGCTTATTCCGTCAGACAATGGGTGGTATTTATAAAAGCTAGCAAATGTTTTTCCTTCATGTTTTGTAGTGCATTTACATTGGACCTCACTGTGCAATTCTTAAGGAAAAGCATTTGCTAACTTTTATAAATACCAGCCAATAGCAGGGGATCACTCGCAGATGGGGAACGCTCAAAAAACGTTACACCGGGTTCTCTGTGAATGTCTGAAGGAACTTCAGTCTGTCGCTTGCCGGGTCGCGAAATCGACACATAGCCTGGATTTGAAATTGATCCCATTGGGTGAGTAGGCCTATTGCGACCGCGGTTTTATACAGGGTGGCTCCAAAAATGTCAACATTGGTAGATCGATTTGAGAGTGGAAGATTTCTGCGAGTTCTGGGATAAATGCCAGTTTGTGGAATGCGAGTTTAAGAAATCCTAAGACTAACGTTAGTGTTAACGCTTATTACTATGGACTTGTCGTGTAAGAGTGCTTTCAGGGAGGTTACGAACTGGTTCCGATAACACGATCCCTAGAGTTAACACTACCTTTTTCACTGAAAATGTACATGTACATTGTATGGCCGGGATTGTGGCAAAAGTACTCGTATGTCGCTGAGCAGCGACATGGGAAAGCGATCGCCTCTTGTTTCATTTCCTCGTTGTCTACTCATTATGAAATTGCTACCAAGTCCATTTCCTCCACTGTCAGCAGGTGTCACAAAACCCGTCAGTCGAATCGTCTGCAGGCTGATCGTATCGTAATCGACCGCGGACACCTTGAAATTGACCATAGTGAAGTCTGCCGGACGTCATTCTGCCACGGTGGTAGCGCGGGGAACTAGCCCATTGGCCATGCCTTTTGAATAGAGCTGCGTAACCCTTTTATAGTGTGATTGAGGGGGCGTGGTCTATCCGTCGGCTGGAATATTCGATGTGTACCCATAAATCCGAGGAGTTAAAGTCTGTTTAAACCATCTGGAGCTCGATGGGCGTATGTCAATCAAACCCCTAGTAACCGGACAACAATGAACTTAAGGTTCACTCTAAACGGTCCAACACACCACAGCTGAACCTTGGTTCGAAATTGAACATGCAACAAGGCCTTGATTTGAAATTGAACACAGGCATAGGCATGGGATTGGCTGGAAGTAACCTGTCAATGAAACACATTTCAATAACCAGACATCACCAACAATACCAAGGACTGCCTGACAACCATGGGTCCTCCCATCGAGCTCCAGATGGTGTAAACAGACTATAGAGTATATGAATACGGGACCTGGGCTTTCCAAGAGACCGAGTGTCCTTTTCAAACTTTTACCAAGCCTATTTTGGATGATGCAATGAACGATAACTGGCCTGTTAGGTACGTACACTCATGGAAAAAAGTAAATGGATTGCAGTTTTTCTTGAATATCTCCAAACCATTCACTTTTATCGAAATTATTCTGCACATGACAGACACACCTTTGAAAAAGCCCTCTCCGGCCTATTGTGAGCTGTGTTGTCATTTCTACTTCACAATGAATGAGCAAAACCAAGTCGTGGAAGGTAGTGGTCAGACGGTCAATTTCCTACGTAGGGTCAATTTTTTTAACGCGGTCCACTTGTGATACTCCATTGGGTACAGTGGTTGACTAACAGTAAACTTCATTGGTCTAAATTCAATTTGACGCTATTTGAATTGTGTGGGTGAATTTTCTATCAACTGAGTGCAGGCCTATCTCCACAAGCACACGTCAACACACAAAAAGCTATTGAATGGCCATTTTTTTTATTCTGATCTACTCAACAGGATAATGATAATAAGGGAATGTGTCAAAGGTGTGTCTGACATGTGCAGAATAATTTCGATAAAAGTGGCTAAAAACCTCCTTTCTAATTAAAATAATTGAAAATTCAATATGTGATATGAAAGCTCTCCATGAGAGGAATACACTCCTGTAAAAATGTTCACTGAAAACCTGCAAATAAAAAAGTAGCGAAAAACATGACTTTACAAAATTCCTTCTCTCAAAGGTGGATTTCTCCGGATTTTCTGGACTTTGATATCATCAGATAGCCAGGAAACCTTGCTATCACATATGTTAGGCTCAGTCTCCTACATCGGAATGGTTTGGAGATATTCAAGAAAAACTGCTGCCATTTACTTTTTTCCATGAGTGTACATGTACCACTCCCTATAACACTAAATTGGTTCACTTTTTAAATCATTTCTCATATGAGTGGAGTTTTAACTGCTCATGAACAAATGTTTTAACTCCTGACCATTTTATTAATTATCCAAACAGAAAACAATCTCTCCTTGCATGTTGTATGATTAATCAAATAATAAAGGAGTTAGGGGAAAAAACTGTTTTGACAATACATTCTCCCTCTTCATTCTAACCCAGTCTTGAACTTATTTGGGTTGTTGATATTTTTGCTGACTGGGAGGGGAATGTGGATGGTAGTCAGCTGGCCCTGCATTCAGAGAGACTAGTGAATAGTCTCTCTGAATGCAGGGCAGCTGACAGGGATCTGTGGTTATAAGTATTTATCAGCAGGTAGGGTTATGCAGTTTTGTAGGGAAATGGAAGGGGTGGGGGAGATACGCTTTCCTCCTGCGATTAAGAAGGTTGAACAAAAATAATATATAACAGAGAAACAGACGTGTGAAAAAGTAACCCCTCCCAAGGTTCGAACCCGGCGCCCCTGATTCATAGCCGCACGTTCTACCGATGCGCCAGCGGGCCATGTCATGCTGTTAGCTGCTCAATAAATGTGTATAATATATTCCAGCTACTCAACATATTTATGATAACAAGATGACATTGTAAATGTCGAATGGTTCCCGATAGTACAGGTGCTTCTACCGGTACATGAATGGTACATTGATAGAGATCAAGGC
>NMRB01003602.1:0-21691 GCA_002633025.1 Notospermus geniculatus | reverse complement strand
AGAAGGAGCGAGCACGGCCCTAATCGCTGTGACCACAATTCCACGCCCCCATTGTTTGCCTTTGTTCCCGCCTATTGTCCGGTACGCACGCTGAGCTCCTTGAAGGCAATCATGAATTCCGCACAACTCTCAAAGTGCAGCGCCATCTATAATTGATATCGCGTCGACCCAATCATATTCTTGCGTTTTTCTCCACGTTGGGAATTAGATAACCGGCTATTTCGAAGACAACTCAATTTGGTAAACTCTCCGCTGTATTTTAGTGAAAAAATCATCGAAAAAGACCAATTTCCAATAAAGATATCTACGTTTTAAGGTAAACATGATAATGATAATGATAATGAGATTCTTCGCATCTGAAAAGTTTGAAGAGGATTGCGTTATGATAGTTTAAAAGATGATTAGTTCAGGTAACATATACGGGTGGTCATTTCAGTGCGAGATGCTGCGAGGTGCTGTTTTTGACGCGATGAAAACGATGAATTTTTCAGTTTTCGTGCGTAGCCAACGTCCACTGCCATTGTTCCCTTCTATTGTTTGGACTCTGACCATTGTACAAGGGAAGTGCTGACTGCACACGGAAATTACCGAAGATTAGATCGGCTTTTTCCGACCATCGTGCGGCGTTATTAGCCTATTGTCCCCCTGATCACTTTAGCAAACAGCGGAACGATGATTGTACTGTTTGATGTGAGGTCCATGCTCGCTCCTTCTCAATAATACCTCCATGGTTAGTGTTAGTTTTGTAAACAAATGTAAACGCACTATTGCTGTCTGCAAGTACACCATCAGCCGAAAACATCAGACTCATAATATAATACGCAAAAATAAACAAGATGACATTGTAAATGTCGTATGGTTCCCGATGTACTGGTGCTTCTACCGGTACATGAATGATACATTGACAGAGATCAAGGCAGAGATCAGATGAAAAGGTACCGGTAAAAGGTACTAGGTAATAAAGATTCTACGTAAAAAAGGTACAGGTAAAAAGGTACTGGGTAAAAGAAGGTACAAGGTAATAAAGGTACTAGGTAAAAAGGTACAGAAAAAATGACCTAAGTATGCCTAACATCATGCCTCTGCCTCTACCTTTACTACAGGCAGAGATATTTCAAATTCTAAAGTTTGACCTTGACCTTGACCTCTCATCATCAAGGTCGTTGCATAATCGAAATGGGCATCATCGATAACCTAAGTATGGGTGATATCATGCCTCTACCTCTACCACAAGCAGAGATATTTCAAATTACCAAGTTTGACCTTGACCTTGACCTCTGATCATCAAGGTCGTTGCATAATTGATATCAGCATCAACAACAACCTAAGTATGGCTGATATCATGCCTCTATCTCTACCAAGGGCAGAGATATTTCGAATTGTCAGGTTTGACCTTGACCTCTGATCGTCAAGGTCGTTGCATAATCGAAATGGGCATCATCAATAACCTAAGTATGGCTGATATCATGCCTGTATCTCTACCACAGGCAGAGATATTTCAAATTATCAAGTTTGATATATCAAAATCTCATGATATTTCAATCACCCGGACACATGAGGCTGAGAATTTTAACACAGTCCAGTCCTTGGATAAGCAGTCATGAACTGAGACTTGTTTCATGTTGCTCAGTTGACAATATGGCAACTTATCTCAAAATATCAAATTTGTGATATTGATATCACCATGACCCCATCATCTCAGATCAAAAGTAACCAGTCCATTCAATTCCTAGGGTATGAAAACTTAAGGGTGAAACTTGTTTCTGTTGCTCTAGGTGTTAAAGGAGCTGAGTTATGGCATCAGATAAAAGCGTGACGGACAAAATATCAAGTCTGATATGTTGATTGAAATGAAAATGAAATGAAAATGAACGATATTTAGAGTGCCAGACTCCACAGAAGTGATCAGTGACACTATTACATACTATGAGTGACCGGTATAGCGAGCGAAGAGAGAGGTTTTCAGTCGGCGTGCGAACACATCATGATGGAGGCATCTGATGTTGAAAATGATTAGCTCATTGGATTGCCCAGGTTGACAAACCTAGGGGTATGATGTGTTACCAGATCTGTAGCTGTTGAAGGAGATAAGATATGAAGGCGTGACAGACGGACACACACACAGACACACACACAGATACACACACAAACAGACACCATGACCAAAAACAATATGGTTCCCGATCTTAGTGATCGGGAACCATAATGACAAAGGGACAACGTTACCATCACTGAGGTTATAGAAGTGACCTCACCTGGTTTGACGATTTGTACAAAATGGTCTGTGAAGGTATGTGTTTGCTGATGTTGTACTGCAATGGAAAAAAAACAAACTCGAACAAGATGACATTGTAAATGTCGTATGGTTCCCGATGTACAGGTTCTTCTACAAGAATGGTACACTGATAGAGATCAAGGTATGATATGGTATATGATATATGACATGACACATGACATTATGACACGACATGACATGATGACACGACATGACATGATGACACGACATGACATGATGACACGACATGACATGATGACACGACATGACAGGATGACACGACATGACATGATGATACGATATGATATGATATGACATGACATATGATATGATACATGACATTAACTTGATCTCATGCCAATAACTCATCCCACCTTGACCTGGATATCTGATCATCAAGGTCATTGTATAATCGAAATGGACATTCTCAGTAACCTAAGTATGTCTGATATCATGCATCTAGCTTTACCACAGGCATATATATTTCAGATTATCAAGTTTGACCTTGACCTTGACCTCTGATTATCCAAGTCGTTGCATAATCGAAATCAGCATCATCAATAACCTAAGTATAGGCGATATCATGCCTCTATCTCTACCACAGGCAGAGATATTTCAAATTATCAAATTTGACCTTGACCTTGACCTCTGATCATCGAGGTCGTTGCATAATCGAAATGGGCATCATCAATAACCTAAGTATGGGTGATATCATGCCTCTCTGCCCCTGTCCCCGCTAGATACGCCCCTGCGTACCTCATGTTCATTGGCGTGGACGTCAATTTCACTTTCAACGACGGGTTCGGGAAGCAGTCCGTCGGCCACGTCGAGCGCCACATCGTTTGTAACGGGATGACCGGTGGCTACTGTACGCTGCACGTGACCGAAGTTTCGTGGAGCACCGACCGACATTAGGAAAGCCGTATTTACCTGACATCTGTTATCCGTAATGCGAGACGACGTTATCCGCCAAAGCATTGGCTCATGTGCAGATCGAGACGAAAAAACGTATCGCATATAAACGGTAACGGATGTCAGGTAAACACGGCTTTAAGCAGTGTTTACCTGACATCCGTTATCCGCTATGCGATACGACATTATCCGTCAAAGCATTGCCTCCATGTAGCGATCAAGATGAAAAACGGATAACGGATGTCAGTTAAACACGGCTTTATGGACCACAGCCGCGTTTCAACAAAAAAATTCATGACCCGTCATTAGACGGGTACTTTGCTAGTAATAATGAAGCCTGATGATGAACAGGGATTTACAAGAAAAAAAAGAAAAATATCAGCTGTGAATAAAGATATTTGATATTATCGAATTTCCTGCTGCAGGAAATGGTCTTTTCTGGTTTCTACAACTGAAATGTGCCTGAGGAAGACCGGTTGGGGTCGAAAATTTGCGAAATTTTGGAAGTTGACTTCCTTTTATATTATGATATTATCGAAAAATATCAAAAACTGAAAAGTGATATTTTGCATGAGATTCTAAGCACTGCGGATGAAAATCTGTCATCCCATATGGCTCAGTCATGCCAGTTGCATCCGCTGAAAGGCCCCAGTTATGAAGAAAGTTGAACTTTCTAAAAAAAAGGTTTTTTGCAAAATTGGTCGATTTATTAAATACATGAAAATGATGCGCATTTTGAGCGCAATCTTTTCACAGTTGTGGTACACTCCTTGCGCAGTGTCTTCTCACTCATACCTGTCGTTCACAGACACTGCTTACAATAGCCAGATTCCCGCCGATTTACCACTAGAGGGCGTTTAGCGTGACTAACGAAATTTTCTGATTGGTTCACTGTCAGCGTCCTTGACAACCGCGGCAGACTGGTGACTCGCCGTAAAGCTTTTATAAGGAATTGTTGCATTGCACTCTTCAGTGTTTAGCTCGTGTCTTTTTTGTTTTGAAACATCGCTAAAGATGTGGATAATGATGCTCTATGAGATTATTGTGTTTGTATATTGATTGATCTTGTAAACAGCAGGACCAAGCACGGGGCATTGCCAGCGCTGATAAGATAGAATGTGGATAATGATGCTCTATGAGATTTTATTAACTCAGACCTTAGTAAAGGTACAAGAGTGCATGAGTTGCACAAGTTGAAATACATCAACAATGAGAAAGTCTGACTGGTCTCTGACTAGTGCTGCCATCATGCGGTAAATCGGCAGGATTCTGGCTATTGTAAGCAGTGTCTGACAGGATGAGTGAGAAGACACTCATACGATGAAAAATACGATGAAAAACAAATCGTGCTTGGACCGCGAAATTTTCCCCCGGGAAAATTTGAAAAATCAAAGCTCTGAGATGCGATTTCCCAGCATCTTAGAAATGAAATACTAGAAAATACTAGACGATTCTTTAAAAAAATACAGTAAAAATCATTGCCCCTCACAAATTGGGNGGGGGGGGGGGGGGGTTGCCATAGTAGGCACGTGCCCCATGTGCCCCCTCTAAATCCGGGCCTGTGTAGGGGCACTTTTTGGAATCGTATCTTACTTACCACAGACGCCGCTTTCGTGAGAGGAGTTCTGAATGGAAGCGGAAAGAAATTCACCAGCTATACTTCTAATGACAAACATACAGACGGTTCCAGAGGGGCGATGACCTCTGACCCCAATTTGGATATTTCAATGGCGGCATCATCCGCCATTTTAGTTGCACGTCAGCTGACAAAAGTCGCCGAGTGAGTGAGTTTAGAACACGTATCTAACCAAAAAACACTAGTTTCTAAAAAACACACCCCGGGCTCACGAATTCGTGAGCTCGGGGTGTGTTTTTAGATACGTGTTGTGTTTTTTAGATACGTTTGGTTGGTACGTGTTCTAAACTCACTGATAGCTCTCCAGGGGCCTGTGCCATAGCGTAGTGTCACCGCTGGTTAACAGACGGCGCTGTGCGCTAATCAAAACAAAAACAACTAATGCCCGCCGGGCAATATTTTTCGCATGTCTCCCTTTAAAGCCCCACTGTATTGAATTTTACGATATTTTCAAAATGTTAGGAGAGAGCACATAGAGGTCTCATAGCCTTGTGAAGGTCCCCAAAATGCTTGTCTGTGCTTGTCTGATACGTACTTCAGAGAATCAAGGCATAGGTTTCAGCACACATTGAACAAAAACTGCGGGGAGAGCCCTAATGTATTCAGGTGGAGCGCAGTACATTTTTTACACTAGGCTGATGTCGTGACGTCGTGCACTGACGTCAAGAATCGCGGCGATGATTTGCATTTTTCAAATTCAATACAGTGGGGCTTTAAAGCGTGGCGCACATGCACCTGCGACCAAAATCATACGACCACCGACGAGACTGGCGACCAAGACGTCGCAGGCAACCATCGTAGTTATTTCCGCGGAGAAAAGTTAACTCCACGTGGAGAGAAGTTTATTTCACGGAATAAAGTTTATTGCACGGAGAAAAGTATCATGAAAAAAAAATAAAAATACATGTATAAAATGAAAAATAAATGTCCCTGTCAGGTTCTTCGTGATAAATCCAAGGCTTGAAGTCAGCAGATACGGTTCGATTAAAACGATTTATTAAAAAACGGAGCCATCAACGTTGGGGTCACTAGAGGAAGCTACCAAACCACACTACAGAAAACTGAAACAATAAAAACCAGAACAAGGTACGGTGGCCCTTAAGGGACATTTATTTTTCATTTTCCATTTTGAACAACTTTCATTAAGGAGAGTGCATTGGAGGAGAAGGTGTAAAGTGATTTGAGCGCGGTATCCACAATCACACGAAGGGTCATTGACACCAGTAAAATTATGAGAATACAAATGACTTTGAACATTTAAGTCACATTTGTTCTGTTAAGAAATATTTCCTCTTCGAAGACTGAGTTTTGACGTGGTAAGTGGATTCTTCTCACCATAAAGATGGTTTTGTTATTTAGAATAACATATTTTGAGACGTTCTGTATAAATGCAGTTACCGTTATAAGCCATGTCATCGTCCACCTCCTCGGACGCCAAAACAATGCTGACAGTAACCATGACAACTAGAAGTATGAGGAGAACTGGCTTCATCTTGTTATTCTGAAACATTGAAATACAGCCTTCCTTAGAATTACGTATGCACGTGACAGCTTGGAGTATAGCAGATTCAAAGTCATCACTATGCGTTTATAGCCAGATAATTTGCCTATCATATGCAGAAAACCGCATTCAATTATCATCAACCAGTTCTGAGAAAAACAACATTTTTACTGTCCATTTACTAATTTCCAAGGCTGTACATGTAGTATTATACAATGTAGAGTAACGGTTGACTTCGTCAAATACATGTAGAATAGAATGAAATGGCCAGGGCCATTGTGCTCACCTCTGTGACAAGTCTCCATGGTTAAGTGTGAAACTATAGCCCTTTTTACACGGTGCTGGTTCGAGGAAACCTATCTCCACCTTCCTCGGGCGGGTTCGGTTCAGGATGGATTGATCGCTTTTACACGGTGCGGGTTACCGAACCCGCCTCGATCTAGTTCGAGGTCGGTTCGTTCAAATGCGTGCCAGCACGGTGTATCAACATTTACAGTTATCGCAAGTAAGAAATATCGCAAAAATAATCACTTAAAATTGATAAACTATGCTTCTAACAAAATGAGCAGTGCTTGAGAAATCTCGTGCGTGATTTCTTCACAGGTAACTTACAGCAATGCGCCAGTGATGCCATTCATATATGTAGCGTGCTCAATCCCGCACGAGGCCGGTGGAGGTCGGTTCGCTTTTACACGAGAGAATAACCAGCCCGAACCTACCTCCACCTACCTCCACCTTCCCGAGACTCACGCGGCGAACTGAACTAGCCCGAGGAAGGTGGAGGTCAGTTGTTTCGCTTTTACACGGGGAAAAATAACCGAACCCTCCTCGATCTAGTCTCGATCCGGAACGCACCGGCACCGTGTAAAAAGGGCTTAAGACTCTCATGGTGAATGTTGAAGGATCATTACAGATAAGATAAAGCTGAACACACCAAGAAGTATTTTTATGATCTGATCAGTAATATCAGTCAATGACATAAACTCAGGTGATGGCACCCAGAAGGAGTACAATTTCTGAATGAATACAAGTGGTATTTGTGAACAAACTGCCTTCCTGTCTAGGTCACAGATGTCAAAAAATCTATTTTTCAAGATGACGTTCGTTGGGACTGAAATTTCAGCAGGCATGTACAGGATACTTGCATAGATATTTAGACAACATTGAAACATCGTAACATTTACTATCGATGAGATATGGCCAAAGTCAATTTTTCAAGATGGCCGCCTGGCAGCCATGTTGAAGTCCAATCGAACCGAAATTTGGCATATAAGTAGACGGTACCAAGACACATATTTAGGCACGGTTAAAGCATCCTAGTTCCCACTATTTAATGAGGTGTGGGTCGAAGTCCATTTTTCAAGATGGCTCCCTGGCGGCCATATTTGACGTCGAATCTGACTGAAATTTACCATATATTTATATGGTACCTAGATACATATTTTGACAACGTTAAAATATCCTACCTACTCCTATTTATAAAATGTGGGTCAAAGTCCATTTTTCAAGATGTCTTCCTGGCGGCCATATTTGGAGTCCGATCGGGTTGAAATTTGATGCATTCGTGCAGGGTGCCTAGATATATCTTCACACCAAATCACAACACTCTATGTCAAATAGCAATGAAATGTGCCACCAAACAGTGAATTTTGAACTTTGACCTCTGTGACCTTGAAATCACAGGTTAGGGAAAGAGGATGATCGTGACTGCTCGATACTCTATGCCCACTTCAAGTTGCCAGGACATTCTGTCGAGGACCTGATGTTCACCATCCTCGAGACATGTCCAGATGAGACGACCCTCCTTAGAACAGAGTTGCGGTGGATGTGGACCCTTGAAACCATCACCCCCTCAGGCCTAAACACAAGATACTGACACTGGGACCCCATATCCCTTTCACCATCTTTATTGTCACGGCCAGTTTGGCATTCGGTTCTTTTCACTCTCTCCCCCTGGTAGGCCTATTTCATTTTAGGTTTCGCCAGCTGTGGAGGGCACGTGGCTCCCCTTCTGGTCTAAGCCTTGTTTTTTCCCCTTCCCCCTTTTTTTTCTATTCCCTCTCGCCCTTTTCTTCTCATTGCTCAGTGATTTGCAGTATCCATTCTGGTTTTTTTCCCTTCTTGTCATGTTTACAGGTCCAATATGTTATCTTCTTGTTGGTTCACGTGGGCCTATAGTCCCTTAGTCCCTTTTGGTTCACGTGGGCCTATAGTCCCTTTAAGTGACCATTATATTTGGTCCAAAATGAGCTTTCGACACACTTTTCGGCACTAAATCATTATCGGCCTTCAAAACGTTCAGCTGGTATATGTTACTTTTTATGCCTAGTAGTGTCCGGGCTAATAATAAAACCGATTAGTTTGCGATTAATATGTTTTTTCGGGCATTTTGTGGTTTTCTATCGATTTCATAATTAAGAAATGAATCCGATTGGTTAAAATCCATGCGGGGTTTACATAGACCCCCGGTTACCGACAGAGTCCGAAAGTGGGACAGAGGCAGATGAGCACGTGTTCTATCTCGGGCTCACAGGCGGACGAGCAAATACATGTACCTATATGATGGTTTGTGTAATTAGGTTGAGAAGCACGAGGATTTGTATTTAGAAGTGGATTTATATTTAGAAGTGATTTGAGGTCAGTCTGTCATGTCTGTGTCGAGGTGGGGTGTTCACGAGCGTTTTCATTCAACGAGCCGTGGATTATCACTCACCCTTTTTGTGCGAGTACTGGGTTGGGCTTGTTTTGTTTCATCATGATGGAGAGGGAGGGTTGATTTGTTTACTTTTTTCAGTCGGTGTGCTGGCCTGAATTGAATGCACTTTGCGCAGGCTATGACAACTTCTGTTCATTGGACTGTTTAGTGTATCAGGTTGAGCACTTTGTGCTCTTGTATCGAAGGCAGTTTTGTGTGTTTAGTGTGCGAACATTCTTTATTTCAAACTCTTTCCACGTGAACCATTTACGCCGCCAGGCTTGTTATAATTTTATTTGGCATATAATTACCCTTGTGATAATTTATAAACTTCCTTTCAGCCAAATGAAGCTCTACACCAATTACTTACACTCTGCTTGTGGTCAGGTTGAGCAACCCTGCAGTTATTCAACCCTTTTCTTTCAGCTAAATTATAGTTTCTCCTTAATTACATCCACTCATTAAAAATGAGGTCCAGCAACCACCCGTAGGGCTTGGACACTATTCTTTCCTTAATTGCTTATTTATCCTGTCTACACAGGTTATGTAGTTCTACATTCGGGTTTCAGCTCAGTCTTTTCTAGAGTTTCAGATTGTAAAGTTCCACTTGAAAAAGACCCCGGTTGGGGTCGAAAATTCGTGAATTCTGGAGATTGACTTCTTGCTTATTATCATTTTGTGTGTCAATTTTGTGCTATTCTGTATCTTGTGACCTTGAAAAGTAGGTCAAATCAAAAACCCGGGATTTATGTGATGAAGTCTCATCAGAGGAACCCACCATAAAAGTTTCGTGTTTCTAGCTAACAGTGTTCAGGAGATACGGCCGAAAGAAGGTTTTCACAAAGCGCCCCCTACAGCCCAGAGTGTACAAGCAGCAGTGCTAAGTTTTTGTCCAGAGATAGTTTTTACCATAGGGTACCTGTACACCAAATTTCAAGTTTGTAACCCAAGCGGTTTAGAAACGTGCCACCCCTGTTAACGACGACGGACGACACACCATGAGAGACGCTCACCTCACAGAGGTGAGCTAAAAAGGGCCCTACGAAGTTCGTGGGCTACATTTCTGTCACACCGGTGTAATGTCCCCTATGATAAAAATGCCCCGGGAGGCAATGAAAAAGGCCGTTTTTCATTGCCTCCCCGGGCATTGGCATATAGGAGGCAATAATATACAATTACACCGGTGTACTATTTTTGAGTGTTCTCCATCCATCTGCGAGTGTTTCCCTTCTACTCTTAGAAAAAAAGGTTCTAAAAGGGTTCTTTGCTGCCACTGGGAGAACCCCCCTAAACGGTTTCTATATAGAACCATAAAGGAATCAAACATAAGCTGTGGTACACTACATAAATCCCCGTGCTTTCCCCGGGGATTTTGCGGTTACACCTATAAATCGCCGAGTCTGAATAGACCCGTGTCTGAAATCCCCGTGCTTATAAGCCCCAGCGAGCTCGATAGTCAGGTCAATATATGGAAAATACCCCCTCAACCCCCCAAAATTGCTACAAACGGTTTTTCAATTGATTCTGGTAGGTTTTAGTGTACTTTTTAACATACTAAAAGTTTACCAAAGTTGGACCCCTGGAAAAGTGTTTTTTACAAGATGGCGCCCAAGATGGCCGCCGAAACCTCTGAACGGCCATAAGTTTGCAACTGTCAACTCAAATTTGATGATCTTGGTGTCTATCCCTAGGTTTTCGGGGGCAAAGAACACAATAAAACTATAAAAAACAATGTTGGCCCATTACGTAACCGACGGAAATCCAATATGGCGTCAAACATGGCCGCCGACACCTCTGAATGGCCATAAGTCTGTAACTATTAACTCAAATTTGATGATCTTGGTGTCTATCCCTATGTTTTTGGGGGCAAGGAACACATTAAGACCATTAAAAATGACATTGGACCATTACCTAACAGCAAGAATATATAAGTACCAAGAATGTACAACTCAGTAATCAATCAAAAGGGTGGGCATTAGGTTACTTTTTCTGATAATAGAGGGCGTACGGTAATTATAGGCCTTCTAATTAAATAACCAATGTTTAGATTTAAGGGTTGTTGAATGAATTGTATTATTTAGAATAACGTCAATATTCTTATGTAAAGTTACAGGCATATTACTGGCATACAAATTTTTTTTGATTTTGGTGAAACCATGGATTTGTTGTTAAGGTCAGAGTGCCCGACCCAGAGATCAAGTACGATATCAATTTGTCGAAAATATGGTCCATTCAAAACTGCTCTGTAGCTCGGTTATTTCTGAGTGCATACAACTGCGGGAGGTGTCATTTTGTTCGTAATGATCTTCTCCACACAATAATCATTCACAAATTAAGATCCCGTCAGTTACAGGGTCACCAGAGGCAAATTAGTAAACTCACTTTTGGCACACATTTGGAGTTGTACATTCTTGGTACTTATATATTCTTGCTAACAGGTAAGTCCAATATGGCGTCCAACATGGCCACCGGCACCTCCATATAGCCACAACTGTTCATCATTCAAATTTGATGTTTGTGTCTATTCACAGGTTTAATGGAGGCATGGAACACACTAACACAACTTTGGATGTCACTGAGGTATTGAATCATTATGAAATTCAATTCATGACCATCAACTGTCAACCATCACCTATTGCGCAAACACCTTTGTCCATAGAATAAGTTTTAGAGCGTTCAGTTTTGAGTGTCATCCTCCTCCTCAGTATCGACCTCTCGAGTGTTGTTTGGATTGTCACAGTTTTCTGTTTGGCAAGGGCCACATGCAGCAGTGCAAGGGAGTCCATAGCGTCTGCAGCTGCATCGGGAGGATTTGCATCCTCCCAAACAGTTGCAATGGATAATTTTCGAACGTTAGTCAGGCGCAGCATTCCTTTCGGTCATAATTGGAATTAACTGATCGTTTTCCTGCTTCCATCCCCATTCAGTTGGGTTCATTTCATTTGCCATCCCCATCCATACCATAATTTGGAAGTACACGCGTTGGCTGGCTATGGAATCTTGTGGCAGGGGAAGTTGAGGGAAGCCTTTTAGGAGTGACAAATGCTTTAGCAGTTGCCACTTTCTTGGTGAAAATGACATGGCGCAGTGATGATAGCGTATCATTAGACTTGCCACCAAAGAGATCAACCATCAGGTCTTTGCCCAGTTCCGATATGCCCTCTTGAGATTTGTTTTGAAGGATGAATGCACCAGCACAGGACTTCATGACAGGATCAGATTTCACTAATTTCCGGAAGGCTGACTTTTTTCCGATGCCGAAAATCCTTGAAGTTGAATCACAGCCTCAGTAGGCATGTACAAAGAGCAACTCATTGCACACATCGTCTCCATGTCATTCAGTCACCAGGGGATGCAGACGTTGATACACAGAAAGAAAAACGATCTCATCTCGAGGTAAAATGAATCTCCAACTCTTGTCCCTAAAATGAGTTTCTTTTGCAACTCGAATAGACATAACTGGGTCTCCACTTGAGATTACATTGTCTCCAACTGATTAAAAATGATTCTCAGCTGTTTCCACCGGATTGTCTGTTGTCTCGAATCAAATAATCAAGTGATATATAAAAAAAACGTTTCACACCCAGTGGGCTTCGAACCCAGGACCCTCTCTGATCGCAAGTCGGACACCAGAACCACCACACCACCGAGCTCCTCATATGAGCAGATTTTGGTTCCCCTCGGTTTGTTTCCTATTTTCTCTAGCTGATGCCCTGTCCCATCGACTGGAGAACTGAGAAAACTCAAAATGAGTAGACTTTGTCTCCACTTCAGAATGAGACTCCAGTTGCAGTTATCTCCAGTCGATGCAATAGCCCTTTATGGGGCTCCAGTCGAAGAAAACTGGTACTCATGCTCTGTTCGAGTAGCAAAGAAACTCATTTTAGGGACAAAATAGTAGGCTGGAGACTCATTTTATCTCGAGTTGAGATCTTTTTTTTTCTGTGTATCGTTAAGGCCACCTGTTGAACGATCCCGTCATTGCACCACAACGTTGGTCGGTGAGGATACAGAATTGCTGATCTTGCTCCTTCATTACTCCAGAACAGACAATGAGATCATCTATTTCCGTTCTGACGCAAACAAGCAGACAAAAGAACACAGAGCCTATAACATTAACCTGTTGAAAGAAATTTTAGGAGAAATCTGATCCTGTCATGAAGTCCTGTGCTAGTGCATTCATCCTTCAAAACAAATGTCAAGAGGACATATCGGAACTGGGCAAAGACCTGATCAGTGGTTGATCTCGTTGGTGGCAAGTCTAATGATACGCTATCATCACTGCGCCGTATCATTTTCACCAAGAAAGTGGCAACTGGTAAAGCATTTGTCACTCCTAAAAGGCTTCCCCCAACTTCCCCTGCCACAAGATTCCATAGCCAACGCGTGTACCTTCACATTATGGTATGGGTATGGATGGGGATGGCAAATGAAATGAACCCAATGGAAGCAGGAAAACGATCAGTTAATTCCGATTATGACCGAAAAGAATGCTGCGCCTGACTAACTTTTGAAAATTATCCATTGCAACTGTTTGGGAGGATGCAAATCCGCCCGATGCAGCTGCAGACGCTATGGACTCCCTTGCACTGCTGCATGTGGCCCTTGCCAAACCGAAATCTGTGACAATCCAAACAACACTCAAGAGGTCGATACTGAGGAGGAGGATGACACTCAAAACTGAACGCTCTAAAACTTATTCTATATGGACAAAGGTGTTTACGCAATAAGTGACGGTTGACAGTTGATGGTCATGAATTGAATTAATCATGATTCAATATCTCAGTGACATCCAAAGTTGTGTTAATGTGTTACTTGCCTCCATAAACCTGTGAATAGACACAAACATCATCAAATTTCAATGATGAACAGTTGGTTATATGGAGGTGCCGGTGGGCATGTTGGACGCCATATTGGACTTACCTGTTAGATAATGGTCCAATGTCATTTTTGATGGTCTTAATATGTTCCTTGCCCCCAAAAACATAGGGATAGACACCAAGATCATCAAATTTGAGTTAATAGTTACAGACTTATGGCCATTCAGAGGTGTCGGCGGCCATGTTTGACGCCATATTGGATTTCCGTGTTACGTAATGGGCCAACATTGTTTCTTATTGTCTTAATGTGTTCTTTGCCCCCAAAAACCTAGGGATAGACACCAAGACCATCAAATTTGAGTTGATAGTTACAGACTTATGGCCGTTCAGAAGTTTCGGCGGCCATCTTGGGCGCCATCTTGAAAAAAAACACTTTTCCGGGTGTCCAACTTTGGTAAACTTTTAGTATGTTAAAAAGTACACTAAAACCTACCAGAATCAATTGAAAAACCTTTTGTAGCAATTTTTTGGGGGTTAAACTGTATTTTGACCTGACTACGAAGAGGCAACGCCGGGGCTATTTAGACACGGGGATTTTATGTAGTGTAACCGCGAAATCCCCGTGTTTATTTGTAGTTCCAAGCACCCGGCGACAGACGGCGATGCAAATCGATGAGTCATGCGCATGCGTATAGGATATTTCACGCCTCCAGTAGCCACTCGATGACAGAGAGTTGCCGGCATGCAGTGCCCTTATCACCGGGATACGGAACTTATTACCAATCGCACTTTTAGTAGTGTAACCGCTCGCCGTGTCAACGCCGTGTTTTTTCTGGTTCGGAAAAACCCCGTGTCTCAATCAGATTCTTTGGTAGGTGTTTCGGTCCGTGTTACCGCCTCCCTGATTGGTTGAACGCTTCCGGACGCGCTGCTTACGCGCCAGTCTGTCACCGCCTTTTAAAGCCGGTGACAGACTGGCGAGTACGCGGCACGTCCTGCAGGCGTTCCGCCAATCAGATTCTTCGGTAGCTGTTTCGGTCAGTGTTACCGCCTGCCTGATTGGTTGAACGGTTTCGGACGCGTTGCTTACGCGCCAGTCTCTCACCGCCTTTAGGCTAGGGATACACCGAGGCTGTAAAGGCGGTGACAGACTGACGCGTAAGCAACGCGTTGGGAAGCGTTCAACCAATCAAGGAGGCGGTAACACAGACCGAAACACCTACCGAAGAATCTGATTGGCGGAACGCCTGCAGGACGCGCTGCATACGCGCCAGTCTGTCACCGGCTTTACACTGACCGAAACACCTACCGAAGAATGTGATTGGTGGAACGCCTGCAGGACGCGCCGCGTACGCGCCAGTCTGTCACCGGCTTTAAACGCGGTGACAGACTAGCGCGCATGCGGCGCGTTCCGTAAGCGACGCGTTTGCTGCTCCTGATCACTTTCTATGCATTTCCTTCATACGTGACAGACTACAGCGTGCGCGAAGCGAGGCTACGCGTTGTTCCTGACTCGATCAACTGGCCGAGCGATTGTTACGCAATGGGCGCTCGCTACGCTGACCTTATATGGAAATCAATACAGAAAGGGAGGCTCTGAATTCAAATACATGTACCCTATTCAACAATTTTCAGATGCGTGATTTCGTACAATACGCGCGCCCGCGCGATAAACGCACTAGTCTGTCACGGTCCTGCGTTTTTTGCTGCTTCGCGTACGTGCTGCTTCGCTTACGCGCGCGGACGCACGCGCTTGTCTGTCCCCACCTTAAGGCGGTGACAGACTGGCGNCGTTTTTCCAATTAATACTGCAAACCCGTCATTTTAAGGAAGAGTTTGCCGACTAAAGTAATACTTCCTATCCCAAAATGGGCCTGATTTGGGGGTCATTTTCGCCAAATTTGGCCAATAAAATCGGGAAAATTACTGAAAACTCGACCAGGAGGCCATGTTCGCAACATCAGATTAGTTCTTATCCCTGTCAACAAGCGTTGAGACGGCAGCATGGCACGGAATTTCACTTGAGATTGGACCCTGGAGGAATCTGACCTGAGACAGGTGGCGACGCCACAGGCCAAACTGCAGAACTGAGCTTACCAGCTTAAGCCTAGTTTATACTTCGACGCAAGACCATCGGCGTCCGACGCGCGATCAAAATCTGGACGCCGACCTAATGGTGTCGGCATACAGATTTTGATCGTGCGTCGGACGCCGATGGTCGTGCGTCGAAGTATAAACTAGGCTTTACTGTGTGTGCCGAATTTACCTGTGTCGCAGCGCTGTGATGTGGCCCTCTGCAGATGACCTTTATGTGCATGTGATGTTCCGGCCCGATCGGACATCCAATACGGCCGCCAGGTGGCCCCCCAAATCATCAAATCCTACTCGCTAATGACTTGACCCAGATTGCTCATCCCTCTGTCATTCACTGTTATGTCCAACCCGGTGAGCACATGGTCCATGGACCATTTCATTTTATATATCACTTGTTTATTTGATTTGATTCGAGACAACAGACAATCCTGTGGAAACAGCTGAGAATCCTTTTAACCAGTTGGAGACAATGTCATCTCAAGTGGAGACCCAGTTATGTCTATTCGAGTTGCAAAAGAAACTCATTTTAGGGACACAAGAGTTGGAGATTCATTTTACGTCGAGATGAGATCGTTTTTTCTTTCTGTGTACCTATTACTCGTTTAGGTGCACTTTGCCGCGGCAAAATAGCTTCTGTCATTCTAAATGGATCCACGCAGATACTATACATGTATACTGTTGTATGGTGACATTGATCGCAAACTAATATTTCACCGCAATTGCGACAGCTTGTCTAATGCATTAGTATACACACAGTGTGTAAGCCTGTGCGATAGCTGGCCTGTGCTGGGCCTATACCCAATGTTCGTCATATAGGTCTGTGCCACGCAGCATGGCGGAACCATGGCTTAAAATTCTATCGGGTGATCTGTTTAAACTGTTAATCATCCGCACCCCTCAGTCCGGTAGGCATGTTTAGAACATCAGCAAACAAGTACTTGTTATAAAAAACGGCAAATTTGATGATTTTTGCAAGATACGACATGCACATCATTAATTTCTACGCACAGTTCACGTCATACAATGTTCACAACATACCTATCGGACTAGAGGTACCATACCTCTATCTATTCGGTAATATCGGGTCTAAAATGGGCGAGAAATAAAGTCCATAAAATATTGGCTGGGAAATTAGGTGGTGTGCTTCAACAATGATCTCACACAGTCCCCCTGGAACCAAATTTTTGCTGTCAACATCGTTTTTTCTAGGGGGGAAAGAAAATACCAACTATAATTTTGAAATTTGCTTTACAGCAAATTTGATTGTCGCCACGAAGAAAGATGGAATCAAGTTACAGGTAGACCCTATATAGTGTGTTTAAAAAAAAGGAAACCGAGATTAATTTGTTAATTTCTTGGACATGGCTAAATATTTTGGAAATTGGCAAGTACCATTTATTACCTGATGATCAAGCATGTCAAGACTGGTGTTGCACCACATTCACCGCAGCCTAACTCCGACAACTTTTATACGTAAAGAAGAAGAAAGACCAGTATGTCATTAACAAAATTTTCATTCAATGATTTAACATGTGGGTGCTTATTCCTGTCCCAACTTACCTCCAGTATCCTCCGACATGCCCCCATTCCTTTCGACACAAACTTCAGCTCAACCACTCTGTTACCACAAACATACGCTGCTCTGTTGTAAGCTGCATTTTGCTGGTCTGAGAAAATGAACAACCTTTCCAACTTTTAGAGAAGTGTGAAATGTGTAACATGCGAGGATTGCATAATTTGGAAGCCCAACAAAAGCCCTGCACTGGGCAGACAAGGTTCATTACCAAAACATCTGTCTGGTGCAAGACCAGTTTTGACCTGGTTGATTCAACTGCTTCGTGCTCAGTCATCTGTGACAGTAAATTGGATTTCTTGGTGTCATAAGAAAGAGGACATCATTAGGTAACAAATGGTACTAACCAATTTCCAAAATATTTAGCTATGTCCAAGAAATTAGCAAATTAATCTCGGTTTCCTTTTTTTTAAAACGCACTGTATTGAAATCTAGCGTCCAATGGAAATAGCTACATGTAGTAAGTCACATTTTCCAAGTTTCGAGAAGACTGCCTTGCAGTCTTCAGCAGAAACATCTCTCGGCACCCTGCTGCTAACAAATGGCTAATGACTAATGAGTTGGCTGGACCAAGTTGTTCCAATCTGTGTAATCCCTGGTCATGTATTACCTGTGTAGCTTTTGATAATTTTCGATAATATCAAATATCTTTGTTCGCAGTTGATATTTTTCAATTTTTTTTCTTGTAAATGTTCTCATCATCAGATTTCATTATCGTGAAAAGGAAAGAGTGATCCAGTATCACATGAAGATTTTGTCATTTTCGTGTTTTGATATTTCTTTTTCATGGCTTGATATTTTCATCAGCAGTGAGATTTTTTAGTCCGTATGGGCAACAGCATGTTTTGCCATAGGCCCCCTATTTATACTTGAAAATAGATGTAAAAGTACTAAACGCATGAGAGAAATCCAGAAAAAAACTATGTTGCAATACTTATGGCCAGTGAGTGTAATTACCGACAAATAACTTTTCCAGGGTGACTCAGATATGTATTTTTTGAATAAAAACCTTTTTCGAGTTAATACTAAGGATTTGTCTATTGCATGATAAATGGTGCAATGCTTCCAAGCTCTCTTTCGATGATCACAGTCCATTTCAGTATTAAAAAACAAACAAACAAACAAACCCTCCTCCCTCCTCACTTTTTACAAGTATGACTGATGCTAAACTAAAGATTTGGCCTTAATCAAATGGGAGATGTGATTCACTTGGGGCAGAAGTTGACCTCCTTTCAATAAAACCTACCTTCGTCAAAGGAAATTGGGAATATTAGTCCAAAATCGTTGATTTTCCAACAGCAGAACTATTTCGCCTTTCGGTTTGAGACCGAACTTCTTCCTATCGACGTGTCGTTCCGCATTTCATGATGGTTCGCTGAGGTGCCGTAGTGTGCTGTGCAACATTCTACATGCCATTTACTTCCGATATCATACCAAATAAAGCCGAAAACATTATAAACAACTGCATGTTTTGTAATCAGCAGGTAAAGTCTTTTGGCGCAATAATGATGGCAGATAACCACGACAAACCCAGTAAAAGAGAACTATTTTGCGGATTGTACATGTACATGTAATAGAAAAGCGGTGCTCACGTCCGTTTTCGATCCGGATATTTTTTTCCTACCGTACTGGACACGTATGGGATCCGTTTACCAATGATGAATCGCGCCTAGGCAAAACGTCAACCAATCAGATAAAAGTAGATCGTCTCCTTAGTGATGTTCAGACTAACGAACGTTTTGCGCATGTTCCAATGAAATACACGTACTTCCATTCCATTGGATAATAATGAGGTCATGTAACGACCGTCGCGTAAATAGTCAGGACCTGGTGGCATTTCTCAAAGAAGGTGGTAGCAAAAAATTAAAATTAAAAATGATAAAATTAAAAATTATTAAAATTACAAAATGCTTGGAATATACATGCCGTGTGGAAATATATATGAAATGTATATGAAATTTAATGACGATATTACCAGTTTATTTTTTTCAGTGAAATAACATGTAGGTTATTTATATAGTGTATGTTGAGCTGATACACAGTCTTCTAAATCGAGGTCGCAACCCGGAAGGCGAATACCGGCTGTTGGAAAATCAACGATTTTGGAGGAATATTCCCAATTTCCTTTGATAAAGGTACGTTTATTGGAAGAAGACGAACTTCTGACCCGAAGGGGATGACATCTGCCATTCAGTGATTTAAATTTTACGATATTTTCAAAGTGTTAGGAGAGTGTGCGGGCAGAGGTCTCATTCCTCGTGAACACATACATGTAGAAACCAGGCCTCGTATTCATAAACCTACTTAAGTCAAAATGGGATACTTATCTTTTGTGTTGAACAAAGGACAAGTGTCACACTAGGTATCCTTCACGAGGCAACGTATAGACGGACGTATACCCGACGTATAACCTAAACTCGCCAATTGCTAAGTTTCGCCATAACATTGCATGAAGTGCATTATCTAGGGGGCGTAATGTCTCCGCCTTGGCGAGTTTGCAACCTTAAGATGACTGATGCTATACGTCGTTAGACCTCATTAAATTCCGGTGTCGTGATTGGCCATATGCTAATGTTCCATGTTAATCATGTTCGTCACAGCGCTGATAGTACTTGTTGCTGCCAGTGCGAGTACATATCTACAGACATTGTTGACAACGTGCAGCAGAGAAGTCATTTCTGACAGGTAATACACACATATACATCTGTTTTGCACTTCGCTTTTGGACACGGCTTTCCCAGTGATGACGTCACTGCTATTTATAGACAGTTGTGGATACCTGGGGCCAATTCCATAAAATCATTCTAACTTGGAATGATACTAGGGCTTAGCAAGATTCCAACTGCTTAGTTGGTTGCTTGTTGGAAAACAACTAAATCTTGTTCCATAAAACCATTCTATGGACCATTCTTACTAGTTGCTTGCTGAGAGCTTCCTAGAATGGTGTGGTCCTCAAAACCGCAAGGTCAATTTCACTACACAATTAAATTGGGGAAGGGTTCATTGGTTCAAAGTTATTTTTGCCCTGCATTCCTGTCTGTTGTATATTGGGGTTGCGGAGCGTGTGCTGTCATCATGATGCGGCCCCGCAGGCCTTTAGATTCCCCTAAAGAAACGACGGTACACGTCGGTTCCCAAATTAGCTCCCCCAAATGTCCCCAAATTCGATCCTGCAAAATGTCCCCAAATTATCCCAAAGTAACAAAGCAAAAACAAAAGTCCAAAGATTTCTCAACAGTAACACAGTGTTCATCCTGAGAATCCCAGGGCTTCGCGCTCGCTCACTCGCACTATGCCCTGAGGACATCCACCCGATTTCATGGGGTAGTGGCGAAAGAAATCCTTTCGCCCAATCAGCATCGCGTTGATGCAATGACGTCATTCGTTAGAGCTGGGCCTCCACTTCGTGTTGTGAAGATGGGACAAATCGCACTTCGATTCCCTGACAAACTCGCTGAAAAACTTTGAACTGGTCCTCGATCGACAAAATCACGATGCGCCTAATGTCCCCAAATTAGCATGGAAAAAATACAGGGTGTTTCTCTCTCGGGGAAATCTAAAGGCCCGGATGCCTTAATTGATACTGATTCCTTCTAAAAACAGACAAAGAAAGTAAAAAATATGTATATTTCGCGCAGGGAATTTCACAGCATAATTTCTCCTCATACATGTAGGATGCTCAATATCGGCGGCAACAATGTTCTGCATCATCAAAAATGTCAATCGGGTTCTCGGATCATGGAAAATGCGTTCCCTCCCCATAACTATGCATTTCAGCGAGTTAAAGATCCGCCTTGCCATGCTGACTGCCAAAACCTGCAGGGAAAGTCATGTTAGAACCATGCTAAGGACGTAGAAGTACCCCGGAGCTATTCTAAAGTTAGAATACAACTCAGAACCGTACTAAGCTAAGAATGGTTTTATGGAATAGGGTTAGCAAGCAACTACATGTAAGAGATAGAATGATTCTAGGGCGGTTTGACAGCCAACTAGACCTTAGAATGGTTTTATGGATTTGGGCCCTGGGCTCCTACACGAATAGTAAGTGCCACCGTCGGAGCCCAGGGAACCAGGTTACTGCCTAGGTAGTGGTAAGACTAAGTACTCCCCCCGCCCCCCTCATTTTTCTCCAGCAAAAGCGTACGAAAGCAACAGAATAAGCGACTTTAGTGAGTTACATTCTGC
>NMRB01003601.1:44109-55194 GCA_002633025.1 Notospermus geniculatus | reverse complement strand
TCACTCCCTGGCTCAACATTACCCCATGTGCGTTCCTAAACAAGCGGGAATAGGGGGTGATTTCACCGATTTTCGGCGGGCCCGCGCGATCACAGACAGGCCCCTTATTTCCCTATCATTCACGCAATAAGCCTAGGGGCCAGCATATTTCTCCCGCACAAGGCCCATCCCGAATTATAACTTTTCCCCTGCCCGCAACAAAAGGCAATGTTCCGTCGGCAACAGCAGCGGGAGGCGGCTGACAGAGC
The DNA here is from genome assembly GCA_002633025.1 of Notospermus geniculatus. NCBI lineage: Eukaryota > Metazoa > Nemertea > Pilidiophora > Heteronemertea > Lineidae > Notospermus > Notospermus geniculatus. The sequence goes on along the minus strand of NMRB01003601.1, from coordinate 54,946 downwards.
GGGAAAGGCAGCGGGACTTGGTGCGCTGACTGTGTTCGTACGGGAGAGGGGCGGGAGATATTCTTTCTGCCAGCCGGAGGGGGTGGGGATCATCAGTTCACTGATCCCGCCAGAGGGGGCCTTTTCAAAAAGCAAGGAACACACATGGTGTATGGCCAGTGTGGGGAGTGACCCCCCCCCCCGGGGCCTAGGCGGAGCTTACATTGAGGCGCACGCGACACGAACACACAGGTGAACAAAGGTATCATGAAGATGAATCCTTTGTGAAGCCATTGTTTGCCGGCGTGTTCGTGTCGCGTGTGCCTCGATGTAAACTCAGCCTTTGGCTAGGCCGAGGCCTGCTTTCCATTGGCGCTCGAAAGCATTTTTTCCACGCCGTGACCAACGAAGCGGAAAAACAATGCTTTCAAGCGTATCCGCGCACCGAAATGCACCAATGGAAAGCAGGCCGTAAGGTCTCGGGCCATTTGTGCGTTTTGCGCTGCGTGATGCGTCAAATCTACTTTTGTTGTTAGGAAGCAGAACGGCGGAAAGTAACAAAAGATTTGACGCATCACGCAGCGCAAAATGCACAAGTGGCCCGAGACCTTTAGTCACAAACTTTCCCTGCACTTTTTTCAGCAATTTTTGCCTAGGCCTAGGCCTAGGCGAAGGCTAGGCTATAGGCGGCCTACGCCTAGGCCTAGGGCTATTTGGAGCAAGTTCATACTCCCATCTCTACCTTGAGACCTGGAAGTTGGCAGGGTGTCCCTTTTCAAATTCCATTTCAAAAGACTGTTGACTTTGACCAATCAGAAGCAGGATGACCAACATAATCAACCTCTGATTGGTCAGTCTATAAATAGGAATGATGGCATTTTGAATTTGAAATTTAGTTGAGCACAAGGCATGGCAGTATCATGGAAGAATGCATGTGGCCTAGTTGGTGTGTGCGAGACTGTTTGACTTCGGAAATAGATTTGAAAAGGGACAGCCTGGCAACTTCCGGGGCTCAAGGTAGAGATGGGAGTATTGGAGATAGGCCTAGGAGGCCTACTCTTCATTCCACTTGGCCGCCAGTTGTCCATCTTGAAGAAGTACTTTCGCTCATATCATATGAACAATCCCACAAAGAAAGTACCGTTACCTGGTGTGGTTTTTCCCTGTTTTCCATATTGACAATTAAAGCGAATCGATAGCGGATTTTATTTACATTTGGCTGGTGTTTGTAAACACAAAATTCAGCCAATTAAAATGCACGAAAATTTCTTTGTTGACATTCTGGAGAAGTTTGTTTACATTTTTTCCTGAAAATTCGTCCCCTTTCAAATTCTATTTCTAAATCAAATTTTTTCACTTTCGATTCGCTTTAAATTCATTCTTCCGACACATTAAAAACACCCTACCCAGCGGTGAGCACTGGCATGTGGTCCATGGACCTTTTCATTCATTTTCAGATACTAGTTGTACACCAGATGGCACCCCTGTGGCAAGCACGCGGTGCTTCCAGCCAGACCATATACGCTACCCAAAGAAAATGGTTGCGGGGCTGGATGAGAAATTTTCAGAGCTGAAGGAACTGTACAAAAACCGTTCCAATGATCTTGAACATCATGTCACGGATCCTTGTGTGTTGCCGGAATACCCAATTGAAGAAAGAGAACAAACACGTGCACAAATTGAAAGGCAGATCAGTCATAGGTAACTTCATTAAAATCCATCTGTGACAGAATTTTCTTTGTGTCTACATGCACGTGTGTGCGAGTTGAACACAATAGACGATTCTCAAATTCACAGATCTGCGCTTTTCCGCTGAAATCGCAACCATATCCTTGATCTGAAACCAGCTGACGTGACGCAATCCGTGATTCAGCAATGGTCGATTCTGACTCAATGTCGTTGAAGTCACTGTCATGGGGTTCTCTGCGTCGCGATCACGTCATTCAGATTCAGACTGATGATGGTTGCAATTTCGGCGGAAGTGCGCAGATCTTTCTCATTTACGTCAATTTGAGAATTGTCTATACAGTGTGTGCTGCATGCTTAAAGGAGCTGGACCTCCAAGTTGTAAACACTCACTCACTGGTTCTCTATCCACGCGACGCCTGCGGTGCTGCCACCTATTGTCGGTGATTTGTACTGACGTGAATATCGTGAGTGAGTTGCATTGGACCGGGCACCAGTCTAACGATACTGTTGCTGCCACCTTTACGAAGGAATAAAACTAGTTTGCCGACCATGTTTGTAAACAAACCCGCTTGTTTACAACTTCGGCGTCTAACTCCTTTAAAGTCCCTCATTATTTAGCTGTGGGTCTCACCCCATAACTCCGGATTTATTAAATAACACTTGTAGTCTCTGTCCTATGATCGGTGTATGTAACCTTAAATGTTTTCACGTAACCTCTGCTTCCAGTCGCTAACCATGTGTTTGTTGTTTTAACTCTTCTAGAATCCCCTATCCACAACTTCGAGCCTTAAAAGAAAAAGCTTTAGCAGATCATGCGTTAGCGCAGCAAAGTCACAGTGTATGCAACTCAGGGTCCACCACGCCTGCAGGCACCCCGGCTCGTACTGAGAGTCCATATGGCCTCCCGTCACATCATCACTCACCAGTTACAAATAAAAGGTGTGAATTATGTTTATCACGTATATTTTTCATGGGGAATTTCCAGGCGGCCTACGGTGTTGGTCAGCTAATTGTTCATGTATTCTGAACAGTGATTTACTGCCATGCACATTGTGACTCGCTCCTGCAATACTAGATGCTAATGTCACAATAGGGAGCATCCATTGATGAAGTAGGTACGCACTAAAACACCGATGTCAAGACCCTCTCCCCTGTACGCACCTTGTACACATTGGCTCAAACCCCCTCACCCTGTATGGGGGCGTACAATGTACAAGGGGTGACTACTTTATTACTCGATGAATTACTTTTAGTACTTCATTCAGTACCACTGTGGCGCCACAGTCGGATGGCGTGTGATCTGTGCATGCATTACGCGAAGAAGATATGGCACACACAGTGGTGGTGGCGCTAAGGATTTTTTTCCAGATAAAAATTCATTGATTCGAAAACAACCAATATCACTTCACTAAGAAAAGTCTCTTTAGAAATCATGCTTTTAAAAAAATTCACTTGTTCACCCGCCGTAATTCCCCGTTTGGTGCATGCATGTGTGTATGTTGTTACACTTTCCTGTTGTTCTTTCGTCAACTTTTCTGGTTATTGTGTACAATTACTGGCATCCATGACCATGACTGGGGCATTGAGTGAGTTGGTTAGTGTACACCCTGTCATGCCGAGAGCCAACTCACATGGGAAAAACTGACCAATAGGAGCTGTCAGTGAGTTGACTAAAAGGTGTCACTACGGCCAAATTCAATGCATAACGGACCCAGTCATTATTGATCGAGCAGCAATCACGTAGATTTTCCTGTAGATTAGTCCGCTAGAACTTTGCTGCCATCTGTTGGCAATATGCACGGCTGACTGCTCCTATTGAAAGAACTGTGCCTTTCAGAAAAGAGAGAGATTGAAAGAATAATCAAGTTCTCTAGCTCTGCTTGAACCCTTGGCAATGGCATTTTGTCATACTTCGCAGTCACAGTCAAGTCTGGCAACATCTTTGACCCAGTGGAATGTGGAAGTCATGTACTGTAGCAGAGCTTGCCTGTCGACCACTTGTGGTCGTTTTTTCGATGTTCGTGCTGTGCACCGTGCACCGGTTATTCAAGAGCTGTGTGTGAAGGTACATGTACGTAGAAAATCCAACAATCAGTTTCCTAACTTCAAGAACTTCCCCATTCCGTTGGGTCGTAGTTAGATGTTGCCAGACTTTGGACATGTTACACGACTGTTAGAAGTCAATGCATGTAGTGGAAAAGGTCCGGAACGAAATTTGATTGGTTGGTCCCCTATTTGGAATATAATAGGAATTCCCTGACACATTAAGCCATGCACGTCGACATGGTCGAGGCCTACAAAAGGAAACCACAGTATTAACGAGACGTTCGTACAATACAACTATTTGGTTCCTACCAAATATGGCAAACAACGGTTTGAAGACAAAGAAGTTAACATAGGTATTTTGGGCGAAAGGATTTGGTGAAACCTGTGACAGCAATCGGCTATACCACAATGTTTATATGCAGCGGGAATTCCCTTCTCCATGATAACGTTAATATTGTTCGGCGATCTTATTCCAAGATTCAGTAAATTCAGTAAATTGCACCAACTCTCATGCTTCCGAGCTAAACTGCCGGAATTTTAGTGCCGAAGGTTGCATTTTTCTCAGTTGAGTATTATAAAATCAAGATAATGTCAACGTCTTGCAATAGATAAACATGTTTAGAACAATTTGAACCTATTGGTAATCTGAAGTTCGATCTGATGACTTCAAAAAATGCATTTGAAGTGTGATAAATTTACAGTAGAGGCCTCCTGCGCATGCCCAGATTGATTTCTTCCGGTCGTCAATAATATTCTATTGGCTTTGCTGTGGAGGTAGGCGTCGACTACGCCGATTTGGCTGCGTCACCGTACTATTTTTAGGAGGGCTTTCCCCATGTTGTGGCCGTTCTCCGAAAGGTGACGCCTCTATAGCAAATTCCCTTCCTAACAGTCGTGGTTAGGCTTCCGTTCCATAGAGTTCACGTTTTCACGGTTTTTGCACATTTCACGCGTGAATTGTCATGTTTCACGGGTGAACCCAAGATTGGGCAATGTATTTCTTATGATGCGGGCTCCATAGGTGTCATTTTTCTACCTTCGGACAAGTACGATCATTTCATGTGTGAATAAATGAAAATCACCCGTGACTCGAGGAATGAACATGCTCATTCTTTTGGGCGTGAATTCTGTGGAACCAACCCTCTAAATGAAAGATCGTGAAAAATGAAACGGGGAAAAGTGAAAATGTTAACTCTATGGAACTGCAGCCTTAGAAGAGAATACCAGCTGGATGTGAAAAGTATTTTTTTAGTGAACTTGGTTTTTAGCCAACAGGATTTGGCGCCTAATGTCATGAGTTTGGTAATGGATGGAGAAGAATTAGGGAATGCATGAGCGGAATATTTATCGCTGACATTTCCTTGACACACAATCTCAGATTTGACCTACCCTCTTCAAACAAAATGTTCATAGATTTGAACAGAGCTTCCTTTTCATAAATCACATACATGTATTGTCTTATTGACACGTGTAAATCATAAAATGTCAATTACAATACAAACATGTTTACTGATCTCTATCATTTAGTATTGTTCTAACCATGGTCTGAAGATCTCTAAGTAAAAACAAACAGTTTCAGTCATAGTATTTATAAATTGTTTTACAAAGATCAGGATATAATGTCCGTGGACTAATTTCATGACCCATATTAGAATTTTCGTTTTGTTTCTACTGTAAATGTAGACAACTTCATAACAATAGACGCAGTATAACTATAAGTTTGGAGAACTGCACAGCTCTGACTACAGACCGATCATGCCTCCCCCAGTGTTCAGAACGTCAGCAGAGGAGACGGAGCCATCATATTTGCCGTACAAATATTTTAAATTCTCAGAGAGGTTTGATGAGAGGTATGGTATGATTGTGGCAATTTCTTCTCTAAATTACTTTGCTGGAATCTTGTTTCTGATTGAAAGAGGGTGTAATCTATATAATAATGCTGGAAGTCGGCTCAATAAAGTCACACGTAGAAGCTTTGTTTTGCCTCGAAATTCGGCATGGTAATACAGGATACCATATCCTGATGCAACGGGTGGTTTAATTTGCGAAGAGGACTTTGTTCTGGTAGCAATTTTACTTCTTTTAACGGTGTTGTTCGATTGCTTTCGAAATTCTACCGCACAACGTGTTGCACCAATTCCAGCCGTGCCGTGCATTCCAACCTCGGCCCAATTTAGAATCGCCGATTGCCACGGGTGCTTGCTAGTAATAATGGTAATAATAATAATAATGGAGTTCTTATATAGCGCATTCCCAGTAACTGCTCAATGCGCTTTACATTATTATTACCCCAGCTATAGGCCTGTTCATTCCAATTTCATATCTCAGCTCCCCGGTGAGTAATGCAGTCCCGGCAGCCGATTTCAGCACTCTTGGACTAACATTCACATAGTCCGTCACTACCAGCCAGGTACCCCTTTTACACTTGGGTGGGGTGAAGCAACAGTTCACTTCAACTGGACCGAAATGTTTGGCAGTGTAAACACGGCTTATGTTTCTGCACAAGGGGGACATCCCTCGCATTCCCTCCGCTCAAGTTAGGCCTTCCCTCATGAAACATCCACTTAAGGCCCCCTACAGAATATCCTGATCCCCTGGCGCCTTTACACTGCCACTTTTTCTGCCGTGCCGTACTCGGTCCGGACTGAGACCACCTCTTCTTGCAGACTCGGCCCACGTACTTGAAACTGGAATGGTGCCGGGCCCTCTCAACCTGTTTACACTGCCACTTTTTCTGCCGAACCGGACTCGGTCTGGACTCGGCACGGATGATTTTTGGCAGTGTAAACGCGGCTGTATTCAAGAGGCCTCACTTTNTTTCATCTTAAATCCATTCAAAATCCCCCCAGGATATCAATCTGTGTGACATGTACTGTATTGATTCGTGTTTAGGCCCGTGTTAAAAATGCAGTTTGTGTTGTGTTTGGAGCGCGCGCGCACCAATTTTAGGTGACAGTGGGACACGAAACATAGAATTAATTACGCATGGCCTTAGGATAAGGAGATGACATATTTGATAATTTTCTTCACTTCAGCCCTTTGCCAGATCAGTACAGTGGCGCTAACTCGCCGTTCATGGAACCAGATGGTATTGATTCAAAATTACCGTTTAGTCAGTGAGTCCGGTGAACATTTTACAGTGTTTATATTTGTTGTATTTCATGGTTATTGTTTGTTCGTCTGTTTTGTTGTTAATTTTGAATTTAAGGGTTGTTTCAACAAAATTTTACTTTTAAAAGTAGTAGAGGGAATCCTAATGAAACAAAAAATGACCTGAATTCGTAGAGAGATGTGTATCAAATACGATCAGATTCACCTGAGAAAAGTTTGGATCATCTAGAAATCATGGCATCCATTCTTCAAAGCTGCATTTACCAGACATCCGGAATGTGGTATAGGGACGCGGAATCCCCGGCGGAAGCGATATTGCGATATGTTGTATGGGAAAATGCATTGCATTTTCCGCTATTTCCGCGTTCTGCAATCCGCATTCCGCGTGTCAGCTATTAACGTAGATTTAGAATTTATGGATGAACATGTCAGGCCTTTCAGGGGGCTGTGGGCCTTGATAGCCTAGTGGTTATCACGTCGGCTTACATTTACAAGCAGTGGCAGGTCCTGGGTTCGAATCTTGGGCCATATATGGTATTCATCATCTCTGACTCTTCAGTCTCTCACAAGGGACAGCCGTTGTACCGGTGTATCCCCATTTCGCCAACTCACCATTTCACCTACAAATATTCCCCATTTCGCCTACCCTCGATCATTTTGCCTACTCCCCGTTTCACCTACTTCCCCATTTTGCCTGGAGAGTAGGCGAAATGGTGAGTAGGCAAAATGGGACTCGGAGTAGGCGAAACGGGAAGTAGGCGAAATGTGTGTCTTTTTCCTTTGCAAGGGCAAGTAAAAGACCTCATTCAAGTGAGGAATATGAATAACTTGAGATGACCTCTTCCATACTTACCAGGGCCAATATGGCTTCGGCCCCGATGGAAAAATCTAATAGAAAGGGCCATGATTGCATGCTGACGATATGTCGGCCCACCTTCCCCAAATATCTGAGAGAAGCCTGGTTTTCAATACCGGTACCATTTCAATTTTATAATCTTATATTTCATTTAATTGCCATAGTAAAATTTCTTACTTTAGCTTTATAACTTTTCTTATCAGGCATGATATTAGATTGAAATAATATAGAGCATTTTTGCAACTACTCTTGCCGAGCTTAAAAAATTTAAGTTCTTATGATATTACCGGTATATCAGATCTAAGTAACAGAAATATTTTGTAAGGGCTTCAGTGTTTTTGTGTGTCTGTAGATTACATGGAAATGTATCATTTTCAAGGTGAGGATTTTGATTTTTAGCTCACTGGGTGAGCTTCTTCCATACTCGTGTGTTTGTCGTTAACAGTGGGAGCTTTCCAGTAAATAGTGAGTTTCAGCAACAGCCCAGTGAAGCGGGCAGCATACCAGGCGTGGTGACGGTGATATACAACCAGTCTGATTGCCATTGCCGATCTTCTTGCTAGCCAACGCAATCAAGACGATCAGTTTTGGTATTATTTGATATTTGGCGGTCATCGCTGGCAAGAATATTCCGTACATCGCTGTCCGAGTGCACACCTGGCGTCAACTGGCAATTTTACTTGGTTGTGATGAGGTCACTTGCGATATCAGCTGGTGTCCTGCCCACTTTATGCCTGCTGCACACTGGAACTATCTGCTGAGCAAACGGTCTCGAATGACTTTTTGCTTAGCAGATAGCTCCAGTGTGTGGCAGGCTTTAGGGCTATGATGCCGTTTAGTGATGATTCGCCTATTGTTTGAGTAGGCGTTTAAACAATGGAAAGGCCGCGGAGTTCTCCACAGGGTTTGAAACAGACCGGGCGCTAGTGACGTCACACGATTACTGATATCGGAAGCCACTGCCGCACATGCGTCCTCAGCGGGGGGTCTGGGGGCCTTGCCCAGAAAATTTCGAACTCTAAAAGCCCTGAAATGCGATTTCCCAGCATTTCGGAACACAAATCTAGCTCCTGACGGTGCTTGAAAAACCTCAGTGTTATTTAAAGTGAATAATTTTGACTCAGACTGGGCGGCGATTTTTTTGACCGGGCGGCGGCTGAGATCAATCCTGCGTGTTAGAACGGGCGCCACGCCCGACGCCCGTTCTGTTACACTAGTGGAGAACCCTGATTAGGGCCTGGCCCTCCGTAAACATTGTAGGCTGCAAAAACTCGCGATAACTTTTTCGTTAGGGTTAGTATGAGTCTTTTTTGTGCATATTTTCCAAAATTACATGTAAATGTACCTCAGCCGTGAAGGGTTAAGGATATGTTTTCACCCCCTCTCCCCACCGTCTGCTAGTTCTCCCCTTTCCTAGCTGTAATGTACATGTAACATTAGAAATGTTGTGCATTTTCATATTTAGTATCGGCGTAAATGTCACCTTTAGGCCATTTTAGCCTGCTTGGCTGATAAAGTGATAGGCCGAAAAGGGCGTGATGCTGGGGCCAGACCCAAAAATATGTCTGTTTGCTGTAACCCTACCCTGCCCTAACAGCTTGGGTAGGTACCGGGGTAGTTAGGCATATATTTTTATTTTTTTTGTTGAGGTGGAAAAAAATTAGCAAAATGAAATAAAAATGTAGGCCTACTAATATTTAAAAACAATGTCTTTCGGAATTTATGACGCATTGGCATTCAGACCAAAGTTTAAAAAATGACTCCCTCCCTCCTGTATTTTGAATCCTGTATGCATGTTATATCTGTAGATTTGTCGGCAGTTTTGAAGTGTAAAAAGTTTGAGGTCGGCATATTTTGTCATTGCCGGTTGACAAATCGGGTCCTTTGGGGCATAAAAAAACATGTTGGCTTTTATCACTATAAAAACATTTGGGGCTAGTACCATTTACATAGAGTCGGTCGCGTTACGGAAAACAGACATATTTTTGGGTCTGGCCTGGGCTTGGTACACTGACTGATGGTTCGTCTTGGTTGCATCATGAGTGTGTGCATCCGTAAACTTTTCAGTTGTCAGACGTTAGAACGCCTTAAGGTGTTGATGGTCTTTTCTTGGGTGATTAAGGGTTGAAAACCTTTTATGACACCTGTTAACTGTTTTGTTAGCTCAGCTGACCAAAGGTCAGCGGAGCTAGTCATATGTATACTGAGTGGCGTCCGTCTGTGTGTGTGTCTGTCTGTCGTCCGTTAAACTGGCACGTTTCGCAACCGCAAGGCCCAGGGTCATGAAAGTTGGTGGAGGGGTAGGCCCTAGGAAGGACTCGAAGCAGGACCAAAAATTTTTGCGATCTGACGTACATTCTGCTCTCCAGGGGGCATTTTCCGTAAAATGAAATATCCCAATATCTCAGCCCAGAAGCAACATATCAAATAGAAATTGATAGGGTATGGAGCTTGATTTTTGATACACCAAGTGTGATGGTAATTAATTCGAAATTTATTCTCCAGGGGGCGCTAGCTGACAAAATAGAAAACAGCGTTGTTTGAATTTCCCGCGCCAGTTACTTTGAGGATGTTGGATGCTCTTTTGTTCCTGGAATGAGGAATCATGGGAAATGTGGTGGTGCTTGCAGAAGGTGAATCGAGATGAAATATACCTATGATAATGGCATAAAATCCCAATGATCATACACAATTACCTCATGAAATCATACGCGAGTGGTATTTTAGGGTATGATCAAGCAATAACTAAAAGTATTTTACACCAAAACTACACAGTCGGTTCAAAATATGACGATATATATTGAGAAAAAATCACAATGATCGAACCGAGCAATGGCGAACTCGGCTTCATGCACGTCATTCCAAGCTTCGACTCGGGCTGCTTTCATAGCGTGCTGCCTTAAAAATTGCTAACATCTCACATATTTTGATTATTTGATACATATTTAGTCTGACTGGGACCATTAACAATGAAGGGATATGAGAATTTTGATGCAATCAACTGATGTCGATGGGTCTAAGGCCTCGCTTCACGGCTCGATCTTTTTATTGGCTTCATTCGTCATTTTGAGTCTCCGACTCTGGCCCGTTTTTGTAGTGTATGACAATAAAAAGTCCTTTTATTTCACATATTTAGATAGCTTGATATGTCTTTGG
>NMRB01003601.1:25706-35878 GCA_002633025.1 Notospermus geniculatus | reverse complement strand
AGCCGCATTTACACTGCCAAAAATCACGTGAACTCGGTCCGGACCGAGTTCGGTTTGGCAAAAAAGTGGCAGTGTAAACCTGCCAAGCGTACCTGGTCCGGACCAGAAGACTAGTGAACCGTACCGAGACCCCCAGAAGGTGGTGGTCTTGGTTCGGACCGAGTACGGTACCCCGACCAAATGTGCAGTGTAAACCTGACGCACAGCGAACTGGACCGAGTCCACTTCCCTGAGACAGTATAGAGCATGCGCGCAGTTCGTCCTTACGTCACTTGGGTTCACTCGCGTGAATACTCAACGTGCATTCCACGCGAGATTCTTACCTCCACTCATGGAGAAGCGACGCTATAGATCGGTTGCGCGGTGACTCATCACTGCAGTCTAAACGGTACAAATGAAGTGGACCTGGTCCGGTCCAAGTTCGGTTCACTTCAACTGGACCGAAATGTTTTGCAGTGTAAACGCGGCTTTTGCAATCACCCTGACAGACCTAAGATTATATTTAGGTTACGATTTTCTGTTGTCTGAGTACCGTACACCTGAACAATAGGTAAGCATAGCGGTATCTGAAAAGAGCTTATGGCCTACATGTAGTTGCTCACTGCAAATGGTTGCCGTAGGAGAGCAAGGGAGAGGCTGAGGTGACTTCTATAATTGAAATATTTTTCTGGGGCATGAAATAATAACAGGTTTCTATAAGGTGAAAGACATAGCTTCCTACCGGAAATATTGTTCTCATGGTACATGGGGGTGTCATTCCTTCTGTTGTTAACCATGTGTGTCAGTCTGAGGTGTCAGTACAGTACAGAGCACATTTGACCTACCTTGACCTACCTTCTTCATACATCACGTGGAAGTTACGCTCCAGTTCATTGCGTATGGTACGGATACGTCGGTCTTCTCTTCTGCGTCACCTCTGCGCACCACAAACAAATGACTTTACCTTGTCAGTGCATGCTCCCAAGGTGCTGTGCAACATCCGCCTTGTCCGCGGAAGATAAAAGGAGGGTACATGCCAGGTATGCAGGTTACATCCCTTACAAAAATGATATGACACGTGTAAATGACATTACCACTTGGTAAGGTCATTTACATGTGTCACATTTTCATAAGGGATGTGGTACGCAGGGGGTATGTGGCGTGGAAGGTATGTCAATTGTGCAGACTACTGTAGTTTCTTCTGAGTATGGATCCGCGTTCAATGATGTAGTCACGATGCACAGATAGTTTTACTTGTAGTTTGTACTCGCTTTCTTTCAGTTGTTTGTTAAACTCCCGCTGTTGATGTCAGTTTTACTGATAATGTTTGATTTGTCTTGAGTTTGAAACTAAATACATGTATACTCGCTGTCTACAATTACAAATGGTGCAGCAGTGAATCGCGTGTAATTCCTCTACTAGTTTGGTTCCTGAACTCACCACTAGGCGCAGAAGAGTTCGGTATTGGCCTCGTTTCACCTTGACCCCACTCATGAAATTCTGTGTGTCTGACGTCACAGAGGATAGACTAGTTCGTGATCCCAACATTAGCTCACGGTATGTTGGGACCGGGAACCAGTCTATCCCCTGTGACGTCAGACACACAGAATTTCGTGTGTGGGGTCAAGGTCAAACGAGGCCGATACCGAATTCTTCTGCACCTAGCGGCGAGTTCGGGAACCAAACTAATTCCTCTACTTCAGAAAAAGAGTTTCACTGCTGGATTAACTAAATTCTGATGGGCAGGTTCATGGCTGTGAAAAATAAAAAATTGGCAGGCTCATCTCTGCCTTTAGTCCCCAAAAGCCCAAGTCCAACAAACTAATGAACCCTGACAGTTTCCGAATTTAGACTCGAAATAGGAAGCGGTGCAAGTCCGAAATCGGAAACGTTTCTTTAAGGCCGAGTTTATATCGGATGACACGCGACATGAACACGCAGGCGAACAATGGTTTCATGGTGATGAATCATTTGTGAAGCCATTGTTCGCCTTCGTGTTCGTGTCGCGTGTCATCCGATGTAAACTCGGCCTTAAAAGGACTAGGAAAATTTTTTCAAGCTTCGGTTATTACAAAATGCTAGTCTTTCATGATAAATTCCCACCGTCAATTCACTTTTTCAATTAAGTGTTAATTACTGGCACCCAGACAAATCAGTTATCACCACACCATGGAGCATTCACCACGTCACTGGGAACCTAATCAACATAATAGAGTACAAGCTCGCTCCATACAATACATACAGCGATAGGTTCCCAGTGACGTGGTGAATGCTCCATGGTGTGGTGATAACTGATTTGTCTGGGTGCCAGTAATTAACACTTAATTGAAAAAGTGAATTGACGGTGGGAATTTATCATGAAAGACTAGCATTTTGTAATAACCGAAACTTGAAAAAATTTTCCTGGTCCCTTTAAAGGACATTTTTTCCAGGAGTGATTTAATGTTGGTTATTTTTCTCAGGTGAAAACACCCCAGAGGAGGATGTTTTGGAGTTGTTTAGTCTTCGAGGTATTCCCTGAGTTCTGAACTAACCACCTGCATTAATTCATAATTTCTATGCAAGTCCAAAAACACAACGCTTTCCTGTAGTAAAGTATGATTCACTCTAACTTCAACATGGGCAAAGTGCCAAGTCCATGCAACAAACACCACAAATAAACAAGATTGAACCACAAATCACAGTATACCAGTTGATTGAGCACAACCTTGGATTTTGCTATGGGTTCATGGAAAGTAAACCAAGTTACCCTAACATTAGGTATGGTAACTGCGACATGGATTATTTACCACTGACCTGTGCACATTTCCAAGCTTGGCACTTTGCCCATGTTGAAGTTAGGGTGAATCATACTTTATCTTGAATTTAAGACAAAAATATCCAGAAAAATGGAAAATTGTAGCTGAACATTTCCGATTATTGTTTGAGAAGTTTGGCAGTATCGGCTGCAGGTCTTAATTTCAAGGTGTAGTGAAGCCAGCAGTATACTGGGCAATCATATGAATACTGACTAGTAAATGCTTTTACTTGAATTTTGCAATACAAATGCACTAGGTAATGCTTTACAAATCTGAAGTAAAAGCATTTGCCAGTCTTTATTCATATGACCCATTATTTGATTGCAAGTGAGCAAAATCGGCTGTTGACGCCAGGTGTGCACTGGACAGCAATGCGTGGAATCTTCTCGCCAGCAATGTTCGCCCAATATGGCAAACAATACCAAAGCCGATATCGCCTAGTCTGTAGTGGCTGGCGAGAAGATCGGTGGCAAGTAGATCGCTTGTGATATCACCCGGTGTGCTGCTGGCTATAGTCTATCAATTCACAGGTCTCACCAGTGTTTCTTGCTATTCCGTGGAATTTGTGCCTGTGTGGCAAGTTTTCACAAAATTGGCTCAACGTAATCTGATCCTGAATTGATTTATATGCCCCTTGGAGTATTTTGGTGGCGGTGGGGGGATGATGGTAGGGAATATTTTGGTGGCGGCGGTGGGGGATGATGGTATACTTTGGGAAGATGGAACCCATCCAGTTGTCTCGAGTCACTAGGGTAAAGAACAATGACAGAGATATAACTTGAAGTTTGAAAGAGGAAGGATCACAATGTGTGGCCCTGAGCTTGAGTGATGGGGGGCATACTATAATACGTTTAAATCATCTAGACCCCGATGGGCGTACATGTCAGTGAAACCTCCAGTAACCAGACAACAATGAATATAGGGTTTACTCTAAATGGTCCAACGCACATTGTTTTCTAACCAGCTGAACCTTGGTTCAAAATAGAACATGCAACTAGGCCTTGATTCGAAATTGAACACAACAGGCATGGTGCATGGGATTGGCTGGAAGTGTCCTGCCAGTAAAACGCATTTCAAAAGCCAGACTTCACCAACAATACCAAGGTGACAACCAAAGGGTCCTCCCACCGGGGTCTAGATGATTTAAATGTACTATAGTTGCATGTTCCTGCATGCAGAATTTGGCCCATTTTCTGTAAGTTGTTCCACAAGACGTCCTCGGTTGAAAAAATCGACAATTTGCAGTTAAGGGCATTGAAGGGGGTCTTAACAATCATGTTTTAGTTCTTGTTCCTTGGGTTAACTTGGGGGGGGGGGTCTGTGCAAATTTCTTTGGCTTTAGGTAGTTTAAAGACAAGACTTTGGTCTGTATTTTAGAATGCTCCTCAATGTAAAGGAGTTCCTCAAGGCTATTGTTCTCCTGTTGAGAACAATAGCCTTGAGGAACTCCTTTACGTTGAGGAGGATTCTAAAATACGGGCCGTTATTAAGTTCCTAAGGAAAAGGAGACTTTCCTGCCCCAGCGGCCACCACACTTGAGTGGCGGTCGTAGAACGTCACAAATGTGACGTCACAGTAGGCCATGGCCCCATGTCATTATGGATGACGTTGTGACGTGCACTTCTCTCTTACTCTGACGTCAAATTTTGTGATGTTCTAGGACCACCAACTGGTGGTGGCATCTAACGGCAGTAAAGTCTCCCATTGGTTAAGTATTCATCATGCACTAACAAAAAGCCGAGTTGCCCTTCATCCCAATTTATGCTTCTAGAATGCCCGGCCTGTCAGTGAGATCCACTGCTTCTGAGTTGCATTTGATAGTTGAGTCTGATAGTTTAACTGTTTTCTCGTTTGGTTTGTTTGTTGTCCTTTCTTCAGTTCCTTCTGAAAACACATGGTGAAAAATCCCAGAGCACTGTGTTTGGGTTTTCCCTGCCCTTAGTTATCCTGGATGAAGCCTGTTGCGTAATTTTCTAATCGGGAATGCTTGGTGAGGTCCACTTTCCAGAAAATTCACTCATGATCGATAGACACCATAAAAAATCCATCTACAATGACAAGTTTGGAATCATTGGGCCGTATTCATAATGGGTGATCATCACGCAGTTAAGACGTGGACGCGTGTAACTTCACTAAAGTGCTTTTCAGAATGTCCAGTCATTTTTGCACTCATTTTACCTTGCAATGGAACCTAACCACAAACCACAAATTGGGCAATACATGTGCATGTCAATTCACGGTTGACCGACTTCTAATAGGACCTTGTTCAGGTCTATATTTCATTCAAGATATCATGCAATCATGCACACGTAATTGGCCTATTTTGTGGTTTGTGGTTAGGTTCCATTGTAAGGTAAAATGAGTGCAAAAATGACTGGACATTGTGAAAAGCACTTTAAATGCACACACTTCCACCATGCATTTGACGAAGTTACACGCATCTAAGTCTTAAACACCCTTTTCGAATTCGGCCCATTATGTTTAAAAGCAGTTAAACAAAACGTAGGAGATGGCAGCACTGTTTGCTCAGGTAGAAAAACTGATACAAAGTTGGCCCATATCAGGTACGGGTCTTGTATCCTGGGACAATTATTTGTCCCGTACGAGATACGGGCCACAACAAAAAACTTAAAACTTAACTATAGTTAGGGGTTTAAAGGGTTAAATCGCCCTATCTCCCTCCCTGCTTCCTGACATGCCAATATGTACTTTATTTCTATTACTAGTATTACATTTCCCATCTTTTTCAGATCACCCCCTGAACCCTCCAAGTCGCAACGATCCCTTCCAGATTGACTTCCCTGACTCGGCTGGTTGCCTCATGCGGATGCGGGAGGGTCAAGTTTACATTTACAAGGATGAAGAATCACTGCTTCGTGACGATCCCATCGACTTCCCTTACATTGACAGACAACAGTTTCTTGCTGATCAGAATCTTATGATGGCTTTTATCAGCGATGGACCTTTGTAAGTTACCAAATAGTATAATGCAACTGAATGCTGATGCCTGTTGGACCGTGTCATGGTACGAAACAGGCGGTGACTGACTTCTCCGGATCACTTTGCATCTTAGCCAAGATCGCGCGGAACAAATCAGTTGCTGGTGTGCAGGGTTCCACGCAGTAGGAAATCTGGAAAAAGTAGGGAAAATTTTAGTGACCTGCCATTTTAAACCATTCAGAATGAGCATAACTGATGCTGTTGGCTTGATTTTCTGAAATTATGGAGTGCCAATCCAGATGGACTTGGAGGACATCCTCCTTCCCATGACTAGTTAACCACATAAATGACCTTCAGCCTGTGCGATGAGGTTTTAGAACGTTCAGACCCTAAATCTTGGGGGGAAGGCCGCGGAAAAGGTAGGAAATTTTTTGGGATGAAAAGCAGGCGCGGATCCAAGGGGGGCGCACCCGGCCCTTCTGGCCAACAAATCTGTAAAATCGACTGTGAAATTCTGAAATTTGGAGCAAATCATTGAAATTCACCGCAGATTTCAATGTTTCTAGCACAGTGCGCCCCCTCTTTTCCGAAATCGTGGATCTGCCCCTGAAAAGGGTGGGAACCCTGGGTGTGACATGACTGCAGTTGCATCTCACCAGTGACAATCAGCATCAGTGACAGATCAAAAAGACCAATCGCAAGAGTTGAACATGTTCAACCCGCAGATGCTGCTTGTTCCACGATGAGAGCATGCGATTTCACTTTCGCAACCTGACCATGATTTCTTCACTTAATGCCATCTCTGATATTGACTGGGAGATAAAAACACACGATATTGACCGGACTTTGACTTTCTTTCGCACTTGAAGGTTCGATGAACATCACCAATAATTTTCCCTGAATTTGGATTTCAGGAAGTCCTTCTGCTACAGGAGGTTAACCTATCTCTCGTCAAAGTTTCAACTTCACTCTCTGCTCAATGAACTCCGTGAATCAGCGGCACAGAAGGCGGTGCCACATCGGGACTTTTACAACATAAGAAAGGTGCGTGTTGAAAAATGTCGTTGAGTACACTAGAACAGATTCTTAAATTAGCACGGCTGGAAAAACGCTGCATCTTCCTTGGGTCTTTATCACATGACGACCCGTCGCATTATAATCTGAAATTCGAAGCTGGCAACACGGTTTACTCCAGGTTGTGCCATGCCAGGGATTGAACCCACTACTGGTACTTTGGAGACGACAGGCTGCGATGTTTACACCGTGCCACTCACGCGGCCCTAACTCCCGACATGAATGAATGTGCATAGATGAGAGTTTTCCGGGAATTCCCGGATTTCCGGGAGCAGGCGCTGCCTAAAAAATCTGGCTTTTTCGATATGGCTTCGTTCCGGCACCTGTGCTATTCGGGGTCCCAGTTTTACATCCAACCACCAACAATCCCAGATTGGTTGTATGATCTACCGCTAGGATTTGATGACAGCGATGGCGGCAAGCCATTGAATGACGAATTGACCAGTGAGTATCGTGATTGTCATCGCATATCATGGCCTGTTCCAAGACAGGGCCTGTTCCAAGACAGGGGATCGAATGGCAGATTTGGGACTTTGACTTCTGGGGTCATGACTAATTTCCGGGAATTTTTTGAAATAGCACTCTCATCTATGTATGTGACTCGAGCCCTCCCGTCTGTTACATTTCAGGTGGACACTCATATCCATGGATCATCAGCCATGAACCAAAAACACCTCCTACGCTTCATCAAGAAGAAAATGAAGACGAGTTCTAACGACGTGGTCTGTAAAAATAAAGATGGGACAGAGATGACACTGGCTCAGGTGTTTGAGAGCATGAATCTCTCGTCGTATGATCTGAGTGTTGACATGCTCGACGTCCATGCTGTAAGTTTGGTGATCAAGTCAAATTTCACTTTGTTTATTTTCATACCCCTTTTGTCTTACCCAGGGTTTATGGAACTCCTTAAGGATTATGCAAAGTGACTTGAAATTTTGACCCAAAAAATCTGACTAACTGCACACAAAATTGAGAAAAAAAGTCTCAGGGCTCCTCGGGAAGCATCAGAAGAAGGGCCTCCGAGCCTTATTTTCTCAATTTTGTGTGCAGTTAGTCAGATTTTTTTGCATCAAATATTCGAGATTTCGAGCCACTTTTCATAATCCTTAAAGCCCCTCTGTATTGAATTTGACGGTATTTTCAAAATGTTTGGAGAGTGCACGTAGAGGTCTCATAGCCTCGTGATTAAGGAATTAAACCCGAGGCGGAGGGTCTTGGTTGCGACACCAAACCCGCGAGGGTGGAGCTAAAATGTAGTCCAAACCCGAGGCGCTTCGCCGAGGGTTTGGACGGAATTTTTGCTCCACCCGAGCGGGTTTGGTGTCGCAACCAAGACCCGAAGCCGAGGGTTTAATTTCTATTCTAAAATACCTCAAACTAAACATAGTATACATAGGTTCAGTGCAGTTTGATTGCAATAAATAGGCCTAAGATATCAGGGAGGACGCTCCGTCGATGACGCGACATCAGTGAATCACGCACTGTGTGTACAAACCTGTACATCGTGCCTACATCGTGTACATCTGTGTGCAGCGCTAGCAGCAAGCTGCAGGAGTCGAAATGAGGTCGCAGGGCGCTTTCTTCAACGGATTATCCGCAGGAAATGTACCTAATGGTACAAAACCTCGTTGGGATAGGTCACTGAGTATCCACCTGGCCGACATTCGCTGCACTACCTCGCTGAATGCTCGAAGCGAGAAATGTTGGACGCACGCCATTACACTGAGCGGGTCTTGGTTGTGTCACCCAGACCCGCTGCATTCAGAATGAGGCTAATGCATTATCCATTTGAAACATACGCACGAGATACCAAGGTATTTTAGAATGGTCTCCAAAATGCTTGCCTGATACATGTATGTATTTCAGACAATCAAGGCCTAGTTGTCAACACACATCGAAAAAACTGCACAGGGAGAGCTCTAATGTATTCAGACAGAGCGTAGTACATTTTACACTACACTGATGTCGTGGACTGACGTCAAGAATTGCGGTGATGATTTGTGTTTTTCAAATTGAATACAGGGGGGCTTTAAAAACTGTAGTAAAGTGTTTAATGTACATTTACAGCCCTTGATGTTGGAGCACACTCTGTACTGTAACTTTTATTTCAGGATCGCAACACGTTTCACCGATTCGACAAATTCAATTCAAAGTACAATCCAGTCGGCGAGAGCAAGCTGAGGGAGATCTTTATGAAAACTGACAACTACATCAATGGACTGTACTTTGCTCAGATAACTAAGGTTGGTCCAATGTAACTCTTTCATCCTGTGTGGGCCATAAAAAGTGAGTTTTGCAACGGCCCGGTTAGGCCAACGACTATGCTTATGTATTTATTGTTCGGGTACACCGGTACTCAAATAATAGAAACTTATCAGGTAAATGCAAATGTACAGTCATTGACATTAGTTTATCTACACCTACTACCTTGAATATTTCAAATACTACTGGGCCAATTTTAACACGGTTTGTACCACTTTTGAAATATTCAAGGTAGTAGGTGTAGATAAACTAATCTCAATGACTGTACATGTAGGTCTCTCACAGGGCTCCCGCGGATCCTTAAAAAGCATTAAAAGTCAGGAATTTTTGTTTTTCAGAATTAAGGCCTTAAAAAGCCTTGAATATAGAATTTTTTCACTCAGTGGCCTTAAAAAGGCCTTAAATTTGATTTAGCTTCAGTTTTGAATTTTCATTAAACCGTTTCCCCTTCCTAACGATGTTTTTATTCATATCAGTTGAAAACCTCACGGTCGTCAAAGTCGGGATCCCGCCCACAGCACTAACCATTGTGTGTTCTTTACAACATTCTCCTGTGTGAATATTTACCGCAAGTTGCACAACCCACCTGAAAACTCCTGACAACTTGGCCTTAAATTTTTCCTGGATTAACCTTGGACTTTGACTCAGTTGTGGGGAAACAGGGCTGCCAGATTCTCACAGTATGGTCCATGATTCACATTATCCACAATTCATTGTAATTTCAGGAGGTGATGAGTGACCTCGAAGAGAGCAAATACCAGAATGCCGAGCTGCGATTATCAATCTACGGGAAGTCACGCAACGAGTGGGACAGATTGGCAAAGTGGGCTGTGGACAATCACATTTATTCTAAAAACGTGACGTGGCTGATTCAGGTTCCTAGGATTTAGTGAGTATTTATTATGGGCAGTTTGAATATGTCGGAAAAAAATTAGTGCATTGAAGTTGAATTTGTAAGGTTGAAATGTACAGGGTGTCTCAAAAAAATTTTACCATTTTGATTTGATCTCTAGTCCACATTCTTTGGACGAAATGTTTCATCTTTTCAGGTTTGATAGTGAATATTTGGGAGATTTGATTGATACAGGAAGTTTGACTTTTTATTCACTATGGTGTTCA
>NMRB01003601.1:11657-25347 GCA_002633025.1 Notospermus geniculatus | reverse complement strand
CATATTATAAAGGGTTTTCGTTTTTTGGGGACACCCGATATGAAGTCAGTTGTGATCACAAAATGGCTATACGTCAGACGTGATGAAAGACATCCACCTGATGTAAATTTCTGATTCGTTTTGATGTCGAAAAAGTTGGAAACAAAGGAACACTGCATTATCAGGCCAAGAATAATCAAGGAGACCGCGTAATGCTCTCTCAGAACAGAAAAGAATATTGCACCGGTTAGACACAGTGAAAATGTCTATTTTCAGTCACTGAATCGTAAAACTGCAAAATCACAAAAACTGTTATTGTGATTGTTACAAAAATGATATCAAAACCATTCTAATTTGATAAAAAATTCCCAGGTTTCTTCTAATCAGGACAGGGGTTTCACTTCAAAGAAATCAACAGTTTAATTTTTAGACAGGATCAAAATGGTAACATTTTTTTTGAGACGCTCTGTATTTCTTTATCTCTAGTAAAGACATTTTCCAGAGGATTTAAATCCTACTTTAAATCCTAATCCTACATGTACTTTAAATAAGCCGAATGGAGGAGTATGTAAAAAGTAAAGAAACTTTTTATGTGTTTTGAAACTCCAACAACCCATGTCAAAAAGTGTAAAAGTAAAAAAATGCTATGTGTTTTTAAACTAAGTGTAAAAAGTAAAAAAAACCTATGTGTTTTGAAACTCCTACAACCCCATAAATAAAATCTGTTGCATCCATATTGGAACTGGAGTGGACTCGCGCGCCAGCCACTTTAACCCGTTAACTGGGTAGGACGTCATATTACGTCATTACCAAATCCGGGGAAACACCCGAGGATCGTAGCTTGCATAAGGCGTAATAGTATGCCGTGCAAGGAAATGACACTCCACAGTGTGTAAGACGTTACGGTATATCACGTCTGGAACCTTGTGTGTCAAATACTTTTTTTGGCAATTTTTTTAAAGAAAGAAAAAACAAATTAGACAGTTAACGGGTTGAGAAATATCTCAAATGATTGCTATCGTTCATTCCAGTGATATCTACAAATCAAACCGTTTAATCACAAGTTTTCAAGACATACTTGACAACTTGTTCTTGCCGTTATTTGAGGTGACGAATGATCCCAAAAGTCACCCGGATCTACACAGGTTCCTACAATACGTAAGTAGAGGTAAAATAGGGACTCTTGGCAAGGCTCCGTATCGTCGATCCGTACCACGTATGACATACAGTAAAATCACCTGTTATTGGTGGTGCTCAGAATTTCTGTAGGCCGTGGTTTTGAAGGTATTTGAGGGCAGAATGGGGGTGGGTAATAGCCGATTATGTGTCAGCATAGGTACTTCTTTGGAACTGCTGAATGAGGAACCCGCGTGCCGGAAATCCCGACAGGTCGGTGCTGTGAGCAGTGCGACCGAAACGACGTCATTGACGTCGTTTTATGTGTTGACGCTACGTCATGAAAAAATCAGCTGTACATTTTCTACAGGAAAATTGAGATAAAGACGTTGCCGAAATCGTCACCTACGATTACATTTAGTTCACGATTTTCCGGTGTCTTGAGAAGGGCTGAACAATAGATAACTGTTGTCGTTGGCCTATAAAACCAGGTGGTTATGAAAACACACTATTGTGTTGTGGTTGGGACTTTTTCAGTCATTTTCATGCTTCGATCATTTTCCTTCTCAGGTGACCGGCTTTGACTCAGTGGATGACGAATCAAAGGCTGATCATGTGACCTTCAAAGAATGTCCGGTTCCACTAGACTGGACGTCGAAAGAAAATTCGTATTATATCTACTACATGTACACGAATCTAGTGGTGCTCAATCATTTCAGAAGGTAAGAAGGAAAGCGCTACCATGTCAACAGGGAGCTTTGATAGCCTAGGGCCGTATTCAATAAGGGCGTTTAGCTAAATCAGCATACAAATTCTGCATTACACAGGTTATAGGCCTAGAAACTATTGTTCTACGCTCTGTAAGCTGCCTGACCCTGGCTTTTTACCCACACGATGATTACACGCGTCTAACATTCCTGCGTCTTAGTGTGGGAGGACAATAGAAAGTGTCGGAAAAATTCTAGACAAGCCTTCCTGATCGTTCAACATTTCCTTTATGTTCTTTGACTTAGACGCAGGATTGTTAGACGCGTGTGATTATCCTGCGGGTAAATGGCTCTGGTGAAGCACCATACAGACATCAGACAATAGTTTTCTAGGCCTTTAACCTGTGTAATGCAGAATTTGTATGCTGATTTGGCTAAATAACCCTTAATCACGCGATGATCACCCTTTTTCAATTCGGCCCCTTTTGTTTATTACGTCCGTTTATCAAGCGGCAGATCCAGGGCCAAGGATTAATCACCCCGGCTCTTCAGTCTGTTACATGGGACTTGTCAACCTCACATGACTTTGGTTTTGTCTGTTTCTTCAGGGAACGAGGCTTCAATACAATCACTCTACGTCCCCACTGCGGTGAAGCGGGCTCGGTCGATCATCTCCTGGCTGGCTACATGTTGGCTGAAAACATCTCCCACGGTCTGATGCTGAGGAAGGTTCGTACACAGGGTATTGCATCAAGTCCCTGACTTCAAGAGGTCCCGATTTTGTGTAACGTTATTCCAATAAGAAATAATCGTATAAGTTGGAACTACATGTACAAGTTAGGTTTTCGGCTATCTCGGGTGAGATATCGGGGGCTGTCTAATGTATTTCCAATAGTCTGTTGTGCAATTTGGATCATGCCATCGCACCTCTTTAATGTTATTTATTCAGGGTGATGCACTGGATCCATTTCCATTACGGCCGTTTTGCCCTTCCTCAAGCCAGAAGTTGGGATATTTCTCTGACTTGCACACAACTTGGATTTTCTTTGACTTACATAAAACAGATTTCTTCGAAACTGGGTGACATTCTGGTTCACTTGAATCTGACTTACCGTAAAGCGAAATATGTTCGCGGGAAAAATTATTGCGAAAATCGCAAATTGCTGTGGTGCTCGCTAAATTTTTTCTCCACGGCTGATAGTACAGGTCGTGCCAGGATATACAGCTTCCTGAGAAGCGTGGTGTCGATCTTCTTCATTGTTCAGAGTGCGACACTCGCGAATATATTTCCCCGCCGAAAATTTTTACAAGGCCCTTTTCCGCGAATATTTCTCCCTGCAAATGTTGGATTTTTAGGCCATTCGCCAACATTTAGGATGCGAAAATATTTCGCTTTACGGTATGCGTTCTCTACTGTATTATCCTATCGTGTCACCAATAGCCATATTGCACTCCAGAATGATTATCTCCCCGCTTTTTGAAAAAAGTCGGGGAGATATTGTTTTACCCTCCGCCGTCAGTCCGGCTGTCCGTCCGGCTGTCCGTCCGGCTGTCCGTCCGGCTGTCCGTCCGTCCGTCCGAAAGTGATATCTCCTCCTAGACCGTTCAACGGAGGAGCTTGAAACTTTAGTATGTATTAGGTACTCATCCACTATTGTGCACAACACTCTTGGAATTTCGATCCAACTCCCTGTCTTTCCACCAGGGGGCGTTATGTGAAAAACACATTTATGGTCATTACTCCTAAAGTAATTGTGATAAAGTGATGAAATTTTGTGTGAAGGTTTATCTGTGACAGCTTCACAATATATCATAGGGGTTTTGACCTTNGTTAAAAATGGCCTCCAGAGTCATTTTTTACACTCCAAAATGCAATTCCTTCTGCATGAAAATTGCATTTGAAATGTGACAAATTAAAGAAAAACACTACTGAAGTGAAAATAGTGATATTTGAAAAAGGTTAGTCTGCAAACTTGAGGGGGGATATCCCCTCCTTGAAATTTTTGAGGAGGGGATTCATCCCCCCCCCCTCTGGCGGAAACACTGCCAGGGTCAATATATGAAAGACACAGGAAAAATAACCATGTCACCATTACTTCCTGTCGAAAGCGGGGAGATATGCGATGGGCTTCCCATCGACATTGCTCTAGTTCACATTTGGTATTATAAACATATATTTTTCCCTCTCTTTCATCTACATGTAGGTTCCTGTATTACAGTACCTGTTTTACCTCGCCCAGATCGGCATCGCCATGTCTCCACTCAGCAATAACTCTCTCTTCTTGAGCTACCATCGAAACCCGCTTCCAGATTTTCTCAGTAGAGGTCTCTGCGTGTCGCTATCAACGGATGATCCATTACAGTTCCACTTTACAAAGGTTTGTAGAATACTCGGGCCTGATTCATAAAAGCGTTGCAAAGTTACCGACGACGTAAATCTATTGTTCAGCTGTGGACTCCCTATTAAAGTTAAAAGTTAAAGTTTGGATTTATAGTCTGATATCAACAACAGTAGAGGTTTTCATCCGACTTTACACTTTAACCCCAGTCTGTCCTGAAACCTTTCAGTAGAACTCAGATGAGCTGCTCATTCAGCGCTACAATCGAGCATTTCCGACCAGTACCCATTTTTTCACCCGGTGGAGAGAGGCCAGTGAGGCAAAGAGACTTGCCCAAAGTCTCACGCCCAGTGGGATTCGAACCCGGAACCCTCTGACCGCTAGTCGGAGACCCGAACCACTACACCACCGGGCTCCTCACCACCAGGCTCCTAGTGTTCACAGGTTGACGAATAAAGGATTGGTGCCTTCACAAAGAAGCGACGGCTTCGTGAATCAGCAGGTCCCTGGTAGATTCTTCGTCAGGCATGCTGCTCGAGTAGCCAGGATTCGAAACTCCCTACGCAATTGTGAGTCGCGACCCCTTCGGTTTACTCGCTCTCCACAACTGCTTTACTTCGTAGAAGTCGCCGTGTTTGGTCAACAGGTGGCGTCAGGGCCTGGCGCGAGTTTTACAGCCTATCAGTACGCTGCTTGCAGAACTCTTTGGCCCGTTGGCAACGGTTGTTCTTGTGCTACCATGGCTACGAACCGCTCGGCCAATGAAAAAGTGTCTCAGGCCAGCTTGGTTACCGGTTGCTCGGTGATCTCATTGGTCGACTCTCTCAGCGCCATCTGTTGACCAAACGCAGCGAATTTTACGAAGTTAAGCAGTTGTGGAGAGCGGGTAAACGGAAGGGGACGTGGTACACAACTGTGTAGGGAGTTTACCAGGATTCAGGACTTTCTCATGTGGGAAGTCTGGTGCAACTTTTATCAGATTTTGACTGATTCAGGATTTTGTCAGCTGCTCCCAATATTCAAAATTGGGATGCTGCTAAAAAAATCTCCAAAACGATCCACTGTGCCCTGCTACCTTGGGGAACACGAAGTTCATGAACTTTTTTCATCTTTTTTCACACACCTTGTTTTCTCGTTCACCAACAGGAGGCGCTGATGGAGGAATACAGCATTGCTGCCCAGGTGTGGAAGCTGACACCGTGTGATATGTGTGAACTTGCCAGGAATAGTGTGATCATGAGTGGGTTCCCTCATTCGGTGAGTACCTCTAGTGCTGACAGATTATCATTTGGCGGTTGCCCGTTAAACTGTTATTCTGCCTCATAGAGAAATAAAACTTTCCGATTGCGGACTCACACGGCTTCCGATTTTGGGCTTCGAGTGTGAATTCAGAAACTGTCAGGGTTCCCGAATTCGGACGCCAAGAACTTGAAACCGAAATTGCGATACGAGTTTCACAATGGCATTTGTATTTTTGTGGTGGCCTGTAGCAGGAGCGGATCCAGAATCATGGGAAAGAGGGGGCACAGCCAGCACACATCGTGGAAAACCTCGATCAAATTTTAACATCTTCTCAAATTTTCGAAATTTCCTGGTCAATTTTAAAGATTTTCCACAAAATAGAGGGGGCCGGGTGTGCCCCCCTTGGATCCACGCCTGTGTAGTGTTAGTAATTTCTGGTTTCTCAGCAGAAGTCAGCCACCTCTAATACAATAGCCTCTTGTTATACCTAACTTTCCGATGTTCGCCTTCCAAATAATTAGGTTTTTCAGAGTTTTAGAAATGTTTCTTTTAAAGGCCATTTCCCGGACTGAAATAAATTGGTAGGTCAACCCTGCCTTTAATCACAACTTTGCATTTTGTGTTCATTCGATTATTGTCACCCTTTCCACTGCAGGTCAAGCGCCATTGGATCGGACCCAATTACACAAACGAGGGTGTGGCAGGAAACGATATCACCCGGACAAATGTACCGGATATAAGGATCGCGTACCGTCATGAAACATTCACGGACGAACTTAGCACCCTGGTATCAGCGGTACGAGGTCTGCACTGAATGAGATGGTTATGAGACTGTGATCTATCTGGAGATTCTGAAAAATCAGCTATTTGATGTTCCGAATGGTGTATGACTGGTTTTATCTCTGGCTTCTTACATGTAAATACTCAATCAGACTTTGGGCACTGCAGAGATAATGAGCTATAGATAAATCGCAAAGTGACGTAAACGAGAAAGATCTGCACACTTTCGCCGAAATCACAAAAATGCAACCTTTGTCTGAAACCAGCTGACGTGACGCAATCCATGATTCAGCAATGGTCGACTCTGATGCCACGTTGTCATAGTCACTGTCGTGGGTTCTCTGCGTCACGTCATTCAGCTTAGACTGAGGTTGTGTTTGCGAATTCGGCGGAAGTGCGCGTATCTGCGAATTCGAGAATCGTCTATCCACTTCCCAACTTGTCATTGGTGGAAAATAAATGGAACGTGTGGTAAAAAAATTAATGTATGCATCATTGGGAACGTATAAATTCTCTTTAGTGGCCCTTGGTGATAGCCTCATTAAAGTGTGATCTGGATCTAGACTGCTTATGATAGGAAACACAGTCTAGACTGCTTATGATAGGAAACACAGAATTTGCTCTGTGTCAACTGGTTTTCTGATTTTTGCGACCTCATCTAATCAATTAGAGAAGGTTTAATGTGGGGGCACTTATGGAACTTAAAGTATAAAGGCAGTTTAGGAATAATATTGGTTGTGGTAATGGAGGTTCATGCTCATGTGGTGGAGAGCACCACTTTCTGTGGTTGTAGAGATTTCGCCTCGTGATGGAGTTGTTGCGTAAGTTACGAGTGACTTACACGTAACTTACACAAATTTAGGGATGTCAATTGCGACCTGTACTGTAACAGAGGTGCCTCATGTGGTGGAGAGTACAACTTTGTTTGATAACAGAGGTTTCTACCCACATGGTGGAGAGCACAACTTTGTTTCATTTCATAACAGAGGTTCTTCCAAGTGCTGAAGTTTCCTACTGCTTTTCATCAAATCACCCACCATATTATCCACAGCACCAGTATTGCTGTATTTTGTATGTACATGAACTTTGTTTGGCGATATCAACAGGTTTAATAATCAGTCCAGTCTAGTCTTTCATATTGTAAGGTGTTCTCTCCCAAGATTGTGATATGGGAGAGGTTTATGTGATCGTATCAATCAGTTTATTGCCAGATTCAGAAATTTTGGAAGGTTGTGAGATGAAGTATAATCGAATTATGGCGGCAGCCATTTTATGTCATGTGACCTGCAGGGGTAGTTCCCACATTGCATTGTATCTCAGAGGTAAGTGGAGCAATAATGTGGAACAAAATGTAGGCAGTCTAGGAGAATCCGTCGGACGTCGTGTTTGAGGAAAGTGTTAATGGCCTTAGTGAACCCGCACATTTCAATAGCTGAAATGTACCGGTACTATGTAACAGGTTAACACTAGCAGATCAATGCACAGGCAATCTGACAGCCCTTGTTGATCATTCAGCGACTTCCGACGGGGTTTTTCGTAGACTGCCACACAAATGGTTGGCTGTGCGAGACTACCCCGGCCCATTTTAATCAGTGTTACAGTATTATCATTATATTCTGGTTGTAAATTTTGGTTTTGTTCAACCACCTACATAGGCAAACGGTGGAAGACTGAACCAGTCAACATACGGGTCTGCATGTACATTTACTTAAGACCAAACTGAATTCAACTCTGTAAAGTGCTCATGTCCTCCGGCTTGTATGGCTTTTGATATGGCTGCTGATATTTCCACCACCAAGGTGATATGAGTGGCTCTATTTTCGGTGGCTCAGAACACAGTCTGTGCTGCCATGCGGCTTACCGGTTTCTCATGGGAGGTACATGTAATGTATTAACTTGTATGATAATCTAAATTTTGTTCAGTAAGTGTAGTTTCCTTCATGTTCTTAATATTTCTGTGACAATGTGTACAAATGCCATTCTTGGTTGGCTGTGTTTAAAATGAGATATAATTTCATAGAAAACTAATAAGATTTTGTCAAAAATGTGAGTTGATAAATTATTGTCGATATTACTGTTGTGTCATAGTTAAAGGTTGTATTAAATCATTTATTTACATTATCTTTAGTGTATGACATCTGTAAAGAATGTTTGATTGAATTATGGTGTAGAAAATGAACGTGTACATAACTGGCCCATACGGGGGCTAACATTCACTTTCAGTCAATAGGAGCAGTCAGCCGCACATATTGCCAACAGATGGCAGCAAAGTCTTAGCGGACCAATGTACAGGAAAATCTATGTGATTGCTGCTCGATCAGTAATGACTGGGTCCGCTAGATGCATTGAATTGGGCCGTAGTGACACCTAGTGGTCAACTCGCTGACAGCTCCTATTGGCTGGGTTGTTCAGTGGGGGACTTTACTGCCGTTGGATACCACTACCACTTAGCGGTCCAAGAACGTCACGAAATTTGACGTCATAGAGCAGAAGCGCATACCACAGCGTCATCCATAATGACCTGAGGCCGTGGCCTACGTCATTGGTGTCAAATTTCGTGATGTTCGAGGACCGCTAACAGGCAGCCTCTAATGGCAATGAAGTTGCCCATGGAGCTGCCATGTCGGTGGTGAATTGAAGGATGTCAGTCAATTAGCTAGCCTAACTACGGTAGATGATATTAACCCTTTCGCACATGACTGCTGGATTAGGGAGGTTTCATAACCCCTCATCAGATTCAGGCGGTCTCAGATTTTATCATTTCAAAAATCACTAAGAAACGCTATCGGCATTGCCATCTATACGTTTTCTGATGAACTAAACGTCAACTAGAAATGGGTCTCCTAGCTACGATAGACGGCAGCGCATCGAAACCAGGTCCTATAGAGGAATCCCACTGACGATTGTGACGTCACTGCCGCGACGAGATGCCGCCATGCTGGACGTCACGTCCAACGCATTCGTAGCTTCAGATGACGTCCAACATGGCTGACGTGCGAATTATGACGTCAATGATGACGTCACGTGAAGTTCCTCTATACATTAATGGACGCCTTTTGTGGGGGAAATTGATCAGGACCAGGATGTCAGTTTCATTTCAACATTTTTAACCACTAGTGACACCTATTGAGGCAGAGGGCTCAGGACCCCATTAAGTCCTGTTTCTTTTACCATTTGTGGGTGCGATTCTTTAAAAAAAATTTTTTGGTGATTTTTTTACGGAAAAGTAAACCAAAGGCTTCAGGAAACGGTGTGGGTTGGCTTGAGTAAGGAAGGGGTCAAAAAGAAGAATTGATCGTGTGGGGCAGTCTGTTTTATCTTGGATAAATGTGGCCAGTTGTGAGGCAGTCTAGGAAAACCCGTCAACATGCAACGGGTTTTCCTAGACTGCCTCACATTTATTTAGGACGACCACTTCGATTCATGTGACGATCTTTCAATCAACACATTGCAAAAACAAACTTCCATAGCTGATTCTTCCTGTTCGTCATTGAATTTGTGTAATCAAACATCCGTTGAAAATGTACGTAAATGAGATGTTTCAGAAAAATTTCCTCTTCAGAATAAAAACTAGAAATGAAGAAACACATAACTTTGTTAATCTGTTTATTTACCGTATATAAACCACATTCAAAAATGTAATGTGTTTCAACATTGTTTCAGTTTGGTTTGAAGTGATCACACTACCGCTGTCCTCGACCGCTGTCTTGGTCAAGCTTTGAGGCAGGTGTAACATCTGTGAGTGTTTCTGTAGCTCAGTGTTCCCCAACAATAGATGCGGCCTAGAATGGTTTGTTGGGTTGGTTGCCGCTTAATCCGTCAGGAGGGAAACAATAAGAAAAACACAGAAATACGGGGAATACTGATCGACGGAGTACACCGGGGTGAAATGCTTCAATGGCAGGTTTGTATCATCTATGTCGAAAAAAAATCGGCGCAGGCTGAAGTAGGGAACCTCAGAATCTCTGTTACCCAGTCATCTCATATGGATCATTGACCTCTTGAATTTAAGGGCCGTATTCTAGAAGCTTCCTTAACTCTTAGGCCCGGTTGCACCAGCTATGCTCAAAGTTAAGTTGGAGGTTGACCTCAACTATTAAGTAATATGATTTGCCATTACAATTTGAGGTTGAGAACGACTTTGAGGTTAGCTTGAGCACAAAGTCGACCTTAAAGGAGCACGGTATTGCCACTTTTTCTTCACAACCGGCACCACCGTGCAACTCTCCAACCATTTCAACAAAATCAGAGGTCAACATAAAGTTGTACCAGGGGCGATTCCAGAATCATGGGAAAGAGGGGGCACAGCCAGCGCACATCATGGAAAACCTCGGTCAAATTTTAAAATTTTTTCAAAATTTCGAAATTTCCCGGTCAATTTTAAAGGTTTTTCACAAAATAGAGGGGGCACGGGCCGGGTGTGCCCCCCCTTGGGTCCGCACCTGTGTACAGTGAGGTCAATGAATACTTCACACAAATCACAGACCCCGCGCAGTCTGACGATCACGTGTCAGGCCCCATGGGCCTGACACGTGATTATGTGACATTTGCCAACCACGTGTTGTTGTTGTTTACATTTGACCGGAAACGACGTCATTGAGGTAGTTCCTCGTCTAAAAATAGCAGCTAATCACTGTGTGATCGCTGATCTGCTGATCGAGAGCTGTCTTCCAAATTTGTTCGAAAAGTGTACAAACAAAGCGATAAAGAAGATGCCTTCACTCGAAATGCTCTCTGTAGCCGTTTTTCTTTTATCCTTCGAAGTTTTTAGTATCAATGGTGAGTTCTTGAATGGGAAAATGCGCCTGGGGGGTGCGGCGCGTTCATTCAAAATGTACACGGGGGTTTAATGTACATGCGATGTACAATACAATGTATACCAATACATACATGTAGTATATAACCAAACTGAGTCATTGCATAAAAATGATATAAACTGACATGACTGATTGTTTAGGCCTAACCCTTCTACTTTTCTAGTGCTGTGTCATCTGGCAGTCATAGGCCTAGGCCTACTCCTGGGCGTTTTGGGGCATAGGCCTAGTGAAGGAAAAACATTTTCTATCCAGAAAAAAATTCATTTTCATTCATCATCATGGATGGGCCTGCCTAGCCTAATTACCCCGGCTTATTGCATGTTGGCCTATAGGCATAGGGCCTAGGCCTACTTCACTTCAGGCCGAGAAATGTCCTTTAAAAGAAATGTTTCTGATTTTGGACTAGCAATGCTTCCGATTTTTAGACTGGTCTAAAAAGTTTTTATAAAAATAAACGTCTCTCCATGCATTCCCATCCATTGCCATGGGCTTTGAGAAACACTTCTAAAAAACTTCTTACGAATGGCTAGGCTTGCTGGTATCTCCACCGCCCTGCTGATATGTTTGGAAGCTTTAAGCCTACTATTTAAATATTTTTCATCTTTTAAATTTCAGGTCAGATTCAGCCCCAGATCGTGAAATCAATAGACCCAGAGACGAAGGCAGCAGGAGTTGAAGGTCGTCTCAGTTGTACTGTAGCAAACAAAGGATCTGCTGCCGTAGGTTATAATTTTAGACTCGGGATTGAAAAGAGCTAAATGGGGTTTTGAGCTCTGCAGTTCCGGAGGCTCCTGAAACACCATCTGTTTTCTCAGCTTTTGCTTCCATTCCATTTTACATGACAAACATCAGCAGTTAAAATGACGTCACAGTTGGTGACATGGCGTAGTCACAGTGTTGCCCTTTGGGTAAACGACGTCACCGGAGTTCCTGAGTGATTTTGTCAATAAACTCTCAGGGCCGTAGAAATGGCGGGGGGCATCTGCCCCCCCCCCCCAATATTTGGCTTGTCAAAAGTAAAAATTTTGCAGGCTCATCATTTGATGTCCTTTATACCCAAAAAGCCCATGTCCAATAAACCAATGAACCACACTTTTTGGCTAGATAGAGTGTCAAATTTTGCTCTCAAATGCTTTAGGAAATGACATAAAAGCACCCTTATTTTCTAAAATTTTCCCGGGGGAGTGTTTCCACAGGAATTTTTTTAGGGGGGGATAAAGAGAAAATTTGACATATGTTTGGTCAAAAATGCAAATGTTGACTTTTTAAGGGTGGATGTCCCCCGTCTCCCCCTCTGGCGGAAACACTGGAAGGAAGACCCCCCCAATATTTTGGCTCTTGCTGCTAGGGGCTACTGCTAAGACCCGTTTTTCATCAAATCTTTGCCCCCCCTCCACCACCGCCAGAATGTTCCTACGTCCCTGACTCTTGTTGTTCTATTTATTAACTGTAGGTCATCTGGCAGAAAGGTGAGGGTGCCGAAACGAGGATGATCAGCCGTAACGAACAAATCGTCAGGAGAAATCCACTTGACGCTCAGGGCGTGTACAAGTATGAGGTGTACGTGACCAAGGCCAGTCGCACGGAGACGGTATTCACGCTCGGAGTGCGTCGTCTAACCATGAGAGATGGTGGCAGCTACGTGTGCATGTTGATGTTACCAGGAGTCGATAATTCGCAGTATCCACGTCAGACCGGCCAGCTAACCGTTCAATGTGAGTAACTTCGTCCTGTGCAGTGGGTGCGGTTTTTCAACATGGGCGTCACTGGGGGTCAAGGGGTGCAAATGACCCCCCTCTTGGCGAACATTGCCCTCACATTCAAAGCAGCTGAATGCGTTGAGGACAGGGCCGATTGCAAAATGTCCCAGAACGCGTCTCACAGCGTCTAGATTTTAAAATTTTTGGGGGGAGACGCCCCGTCAGGGAGAGGGAAGCGTGGGCTGGCGGGGCAACATGTATGTATGTCCCACCTTTAGAAATCCGCCCCCCTTCAGAAAACCTGGCGACGCCCATGTTCAATCAATGTTGGGTATTACGGGTATGTGTTATTTGGGAGCATCCATAAAGTACGTGTACACACTGAGGGGGAGGGGGTCTACGAAAAAGCGTACACCATGCGTACGGGGGAAGGGGGTATATAGTCGTGCATACATGTACACAGACAACCCAAGAACCATTCTGAAGAAATTAAAAACTGCTTTAATGCAGTTAGATACCATGAAATTAAAGGGAATCATATGTGACCCTCCGCCACAAAACCAGTGTAAAGTTGCATGGAACATGAGCCTAAACGTACTGGCATGACACCAGGAGATAAAGATAGAGACAGGATCACTCAGACCTCACAATAGACAGACAACACCGAAATTGACAAATGTAAACCTCCACCACAAAACCAATCATCAGTCACTCTGAGGTTGGCAAGTTGTGGCCAGTGCATTTGTCAGTTTCAGTATTGTCTGCCTGTCTGTTGTGAAGTCTGAGCGATTCTATTTCTATCTTTATCTTCTGGTGTCATGCCAGTACGTTTAGGCTCATTTTCCACACGACTTTACACTGGTTTTGTAGCGGAGGGTCACATATTGGTAAGAATTTTGTATTTCATTTTTCCGTCAGGGCCGACACAATAGCATTATTGGCCCTGGTAAGTACGGAGGAGGCCATCACAAGCTACTCATGTTCCTCACTTGGATGGGGTCTTTTACTTG